>JAWXCT010000165.1:24088-48759 GCA_034509035.1 Saxispiralis lemnorum
GGGGGGAGGGGAGAGGGATAATAGGTTGGAGGAGGATGGGGCCTTTGGAACATTTAGCATGGCGTATTGCGGGAATGTGCAGGGATCTGAGGGCTAGGAGGCCGGTTGAAGAGTACGGATATAGGTGTACGATATTGGCAGAGGCGTCTTGTAGAAGTAAGGGAAGATACCGGCAGTCGCACGGTTCATATCGATGACGGTCCCTATCTAGTGTACGCGGGAGGGATGCGCGGCAAGTCAGAGGAGCAAAGCCACACCAAGAATCAAGTGAGCACTATGCCGCTATAACGCTGTTCCGTTACAATTCACCATGGGCTCATCCATCATGAGCGTCTCACGCCCCCCGCCCAAACGCCTCGCTTAAAAACGACAGTCGTATGAAACGCAGCAGCAGCCGGCACCCTCACTTCTTCCCCTTCCCCTTCCCCACTCCCCCGGCCAACCTCCCGAGATGACTCAACCCGCTCTTCCGCCCCTCCTTAAGGGGCCCCTGACCAGGCGGCGGCGGCGGTCCCATCCTTCCTCCCTGTGGCGCCGGCCTTTCTGCCTGCCCCCCAGACTCTACACCTGCTGGCATACTGGCAGTCCTCCGATGCCCGCCCTCGCCTCCGCCGTCATTCTGCTGCATCCCGCCATTAGCGACGCCCAGCGCGCGCTGCTGGCTGCGGCGCACGCGCTCCTGCGTCGTGCGAAACTTCTCCAGCAACTCCGTCCAGCGAATACCGCCCTCGTCGCGACTCTTGAGGCGGTTGCGGCCATCGAATGTGGAGACCGAAGGCGTCGTGGGGCCCGGTCCGCCGCTCGGCCGCGGCATGTGCAGATACCCGATTGCGGAGACGCTGTTGAGGCGGTTCTTCAGCGCGGCGAACGCGCTGCTCTGAGGCAATAGCATGAGCAGACCGTAAAGACACTTGTACAGGTGCGGAAAGCGCTCGGGCTCGAGCAGCTGCATGCGCAGGTAGGTGAAGACGGGGGACTCGAGGAGCTGGACGAGCTTGTCGATCTGGATCAGCATGTTGACCGTCATTTCGAGCTCGGCGAAGATTTGGAGGAGGTTGTAGGCTTGTTCGTAGGCCTGGGCGAGCAGGCAGAGTGAGAAAGTCGCCACGGCGTTGACGCACCAGGCGCGGAAGAGGACGGTGAAGAAGGTCTGTCCGTCGCGGGTGTCGAGGTTGCGCAGGCGTTTGCGGAGGTCTTGGAGCTCTGGGGCCGTGATGAGGTTGTTGTTGAGGTTTTGGACCATAATGGAGGCGAAGTCGATGTCGTCTTCGTCTCGCTCGAGGCAGTCGGCCATGGTGCGGTAGATCTTTTCGGCCGAGAGCGACAGGCACAGCTGCCGGATGATCAGATTGCCCCTAGTCTCTAAAAGCCGACGGTCCGTGGCGAAAAGCTTCAACAGGTTCACCATGAAAGAGGTAAAGTAGCTGTCATTGCTGCTCTTGCTGATTTGCGATAGTAGAAGTAGATCTCGCGTCACAACTGCTTCCGCTGGATCGCTCAAAGTTTTCAACAGAGCTGGAAACGTCGCATCCTGAATGGCAAGAATCTTGCGTGGCGACTTCTTGTGCAGCATTATCAACCACGCAAGCGCCGCAACGCGGGTAGCTTCGTGCTCATGGAGAAACTGAAGTGTGAGTGCATTCACAGCCCCCTCATAGTCCAAGTCGGTGTAGGGTGTTGGTGAAGTTGATTGCTCTTCTTTCGAAAGCTCTGGTGTAATCGGTGTGGGCGTCCTCGTTGTGCTCTCCGTTGGCTCTGGACTCGTAGGGTGTCTCCTAGCTCCTCTCGCAGGTAGCGAGGTTGTGGACTGTCTCTGGTCGGCACTCATTTCTTTCAATGCCCTTGCACCAGGGATGATCGGGGCTGACCCAGTCGCTGGCGCGGACGGCAGCTGCGAACCCTCACTCGATTCGCCTCCTTTTGTAGGGTCTTCCGGCAGAGACATGATGTACGACATCAAGGACTGGTTGACCCGGTTGGCCGCTTGCTTGACGTGATCGACCTCATGAGACAAGGCTGGCAGCACCTGAGCTAGCAGGCGCGGCGTGAAAGACAGAATATCTTCCGGACAGATGTCTAGAAAGCTTTCGATCCACTTGAGCGTGGTTAGTTGAATTTCCTCTTCGCTTGACTCGGATAAGAATGTGACCAATATGTCAAGAATTTTGGGATAGTCGATGTGGACATCCTGTCCGGGTATCCACTCGTCTTCGAACCCGTGCTCGTCCTTCTCGTCGTCTGCCACCAGGACCATCGACGAGGTGGCGTCCGCAGTTTCTGCCTCCTCGTCCGCAGCACGATTCGTCTCGTCGATCGGAGTACTGGGTTGGTCGTCCTGAGTACCGTTCTCGTCCTTCTCTCCGCCTATGCTGTTGCCAACAGTTGCGCCCTCAGACCCACTTGCCCTTCTCATGACCTCTTCGCGGTTCTTCTTGGTGTCCAGTATGCCCTTTTGCACAGATGCAATTTTCTTGATCTCTGCCAGAAACCGGTCCAAAGCTACTTTGGTGGTGGTGTGTACATCCTGATTTGGGTCCCTGAGAAATTTAAGGAGCCCCGCTAGAAAGCTGGGCAGATAGGCCACGAGCTCCAAGTCTGGGATAGAGTCCAGAAGGGTGATCCAAGATACGAGGAAAGTGCGCGTAAAAGGGTCCAGAGCATTGATCCGTTCCTGCAGGAGCGGAATGAAACGAGGCAGGCTGAAAGCTGTGATCTCCCCACTTCGCCCAGTCGAATTTTCAACTCCTTCTGAGACCGCGCTCTCGGGCGCCAGTATCGAAGCGTACGTTGCCGCCGACTCGCTCACAATGTCTTTGACCAATCGATCCAAAAGCTCCGCACCATTCTTGACGGACAGCTCGTTGTCCGCAGCCAGCTTGCACAGCGCGTCGAACACGTCGTTGAAGTAGACCAGAATCTCGCCTTTTGCTACTTTTGCTATGTTGTACATCGACTCGCATGCGTAATACCGGACCCGTGCGTCGTGGTCGGAAAAGCAGGCCAGGACTGGTGGAACGATTTCCCTGAGGTAGCGTGCGACTTCCTGCTAATGTCAGTCCCGTGAGGCCAATTGCTTGCCAACTTGTCCATACCGGTCCCAACGCTATTCCTGCGGCAGCCAGCCCAATGAGCCCTCCATTACGCGCATGAGGTGTATGTACTGCGTAGGCGTAGTCGTGACACAGTTGGTGTACGATGCGACCAATTCGGTCGTGGTTATTGTCGGCAAGGGCATTACGAATGAGCGTCTCGAGCCTGCGACCCTCCTCAATCAGCTTCTTGTCGTATATACGATGATTGAGTGTCTCTTTGGACTCGGTTGCCTTTGTGAGGAAGGTCACCAGGTCCGCGGTGAGTGGCATGGTGAAAGAGTGGATGATGGTGTATCGCCGATACTGTTCAGAACAAGTACAATTGCAGACTTACTCGAGCGCACCTGCCTTGCGTTTGTCGTAAAGCCTATCGCTCAGCAAACGCTGCACGGTCGAGTCCATATCGCCTTGGGCCCGAAGACCAGCTACCCAACTGGGTAATTGTTTGTCGCGAGGCTGGATGATACGAGGTTCCTAGTCTCAGGTGCAGTCCATGCTCTGAATCAGCAACAAGATAACAAAAATTGTCGCTTCTAGGCGTAGGAATGCTGAGTGCACGTGCAAAGTCGTCTCGAACCAGACGCGTCCTACGGAGCTACAGGTGCCTCGCAGCGGTTCAAGATGGCGAAGGCCGATTCCTCGGCAGACGTTGTCCCGCGATTCAGTGCGGGCCGATCACGCGGGAGCGGCTGCAGCCGTCCTGCGTATTCACTGCCACGAGGCTGAAGGCGGTGGTGGATTCTGCCTTTCGGAGGTTCCACTGCGGCAGCCCCATCTTCAGAGCCTCCACGAGCCTGCTGTCGAGATAACAACCAACGCGCGCAATTTTGCTGTCCTCACTACCCCCCAACAATTCACTCGAATCACCTACTACGACAGTGCGCGGCGCCAACAAACTTCATTCGAAAGGTGTCTTAGTCTTTCATTATGGCGGACGAGAACAACCGCGAACTGTGAGTCCGTCGCCTTCACAAGAACGTGACAAGTAGCTAACTCCCTGCGCAGCTCCCGACTCTGGCGTATTTTTCGCACGATCAAACAGCAATGCGCGGACCGGGTACGTGCTCTCTGCGAGTTTCAAAGAAAACGCGCTAACATTTCAATCCTCAGGGCTACGAATTGACTGAAGAAGAGTGCAACATCTCCCTCGGCGACTTTCGCGCGACTTTCGCCGACGAGAGCGGCGCACCCCAGCGCACTCGAATGGCCTTCACCGCCCGACCCTCCGAAGCAATGCTGAAGCGCTACACCCCTCTCCCCAAAGCAAGCAACCCGAATCCCGAGCCCGAGATCGGCACCATCCACGTCGAGTTCGCACCCCACGCCAACATCGGCATCAAAGACATCAAGCAGTTCGCGCAGCTGCTGTCGGAAAAGAACTACTACACCGGCGTCTTCATCACGCAAGCCGCGCCTACCAGCTCCGCGCAGAAGATCATCCCCTCGCTCTTGCCCACGATCCTCGAACTGTTCAAGGAAGATGAGCTACTGGTCAACATCTCCAAGCACGAGTTGGTGCCGAAGCACATCTTGCTGAGCCACGAGGAGAAGAAGGGCCTGCTGGACCGGTACCGGTTAAAGGAGACGCAGCTGCCGCGCATCCGCGTAGACGATCCAATGGCGAAGTACCTGGGGTTGAGGAGAGGACAGGTGGTCAAGATCATCCGCAAGTCGGAGACGGCTGGTAGGTATGCCAGTTATCGGTGGACGATTTGAGGGGCATGGAGAATTCGAACGGGGACAGCGACGGCGTTTGGAGTTTGACGGGCTACCGAAAATTGTCATGGAGGTCAGCAAGAGGTACCCTTCCATGACATGCGCTGTACGAATAATCTGAGAGGAGAGACATCCAGGATTGGATCATTGCAAGCACTTCGCAGTTCACGCGATATCGGGGAGACTGACTCGTCACGTGATTTCGTAAGCACCTTCCCTTTCTGGCAGGACTCAGTACCTTCATTGTTTTACGACGAGGGCAACCTTACAACGCGTTCTGAATGTGCCCTCAATACCAGTTTGGCGAGTGTTAACAACGTTATCATCGCCTATTTGACGGACGTTACCGCCCTCCCAAGAATGAAGGGCTGTAACGTTGTGATCTTATGAAAGCCTGGAATACTGCTGTGCTCTTGCACCACACTATCCAATGTTCATTCTGGTTGTCCCCGGGTCTCCCGTGAATTCCTGACCTCGTTCCGGCGTACGTGATAGCCGGACGTGACAAATACCGCAAGTCTGTGAGAGGATCGGTGCTCATTCGCTTGAATTCGGAGGAATCTTCTCGTTGAAGACACGAACGTCTTCCTGGTTTCCATCGGTAGAGCCAGACAAGGGTATGTTGTTGTAAACGAGAGGTCGCGATCCGGAAATGGGGTAGAGAGCTGGTTGCTTGGGAGTATCTCAATGATTGCATTACGGTGTTTGCACTACCGATCCTTGAGCATTCGTATGCTCTCGCTCTTGTCGACACTCACGAAAAACTTTCGGTCAGAACCCGCCTCTCAGCTTTCGACTATAGGGAACGTCACAGATACATGCAATGTATACACCATTGCCCAAGTCTCTGACGTGACGTCCTGCTCGTACGCCTTGCTCTCGTATCAACGCCAACAGTCACAAACTGTAAACAAACTCCGCGTTTTCCTTATCAGTCAAGTCCAAAAAAGCCTGATTGTCGAGCTTCACATAATCCGGCTGCGCCCTCACCACCGCCTTCTTCCTATTCTGCCGCCGACAATACCAGTAGATAAACGACATATCGAACAAACACGCGCCCCAACACGCCAGAATGGTGATCTCGCCCGACACATACCGGGGCGCGTCCTCTGGGCGGAACGTCTGGGGCCCGATAACGTTGCCGACGCAGTAGGAGATGAGGTAGATGGCGGCGACGGTGGTCTTCTTGGTGTAACCCGCGACGTTGGTGGAGATGAGGGAGAGGAAGGCGACGAAGGGCATGGGGCTCGCTTGGGTCAGGTAGTAGCCGATCAGGCGGCCGACGTTGTTGGCGAGCGGGAGGCCGACGATGAGCGCCATGCCTAGGATGCTGATCAGGAGTCCCAAGGAGGAGACGAGGATGCGATTTTGCAGCTTGTCGCCCAGGTAGCCGCCGATGAGGAGGGTGACGACTTCGACGGCGCCGCCGGGGGTGCCGTAGAGGAGGCTTTGTTGGGTGGTGTAGCCGAAGGACTTGATGAGTTGGCTGAAAAAGTTGCTGATGGCTCCGTTGGGGATGTCGGCCGCGAAGGCGTAGAACGCGAAGGCCCAGGTGATAGGGTCGGTCAGGGCCTCGCGCAGCTGGTACCACTTGAAGTGCTTGTTGCCTACGCCCTGCTGGTTGATGCGGATGCGCTCGAGAGCCAGAATGCGGTCCTCCTTGCTCAGCCAGCGAGCATTGAGCTGATTGTCGGGGACGACGAATATAAAAATGACGCCCATGGTGGCGGTCAGAAGGCCAGTGACGAGGAAGACGATCTTCCAGGCTTCGATTGCGGCTCCGTGTATTTCGACGCCCTTGGAGATGCCGTAAGCTACGACACCGCCGAAAATTTGGGCCCAGCCATTGAACGAGAACCAAATGCCGGTGCGCGTGCCTTGTTCAGCTTTGGTGTACCATTGCGAGGTGATCAATGCGAAGCCTGTTACATCGTCAAGGTCAGCCGTAGGCAGATTAGCGGCCGAGCGAAGGAACAGATACCTGGCGTGACCGCAGCCTCTGTGACTCCAAGCATGAAGCGGATAGCGACGGCGCCTCCAAAGTTCTCGACAGCCGCGAAGCAGGACAGGACCAGGCCCCATGCGATGACACAAAAGGCACTATATTTCCCAATGGGTAGCATTTGCAGCAGACGACTGGTCGGGTACTCGAACGCGAGGTAGCCGAAGTAAAACATGCTCCCGAGCCACTGGTAGTCGTCACCTGGGTGGGTATCATTAGCAATGTCCTGTGCAGAGGGACAACTCTTTGATTGTCTCTGCTGCGGTCCGCACCTTGCAGGTTGATGTCCTCTCGGATGCCCATGACTGACGCGTATGAGAGCGTGGTTTTGTCGAGATAGTTCAGCCCTGATCAATAATTAGCGGAGACTTCGACTGGCCCTCTCTCGTTCTAATTCATACCGTAGACAACGCACATTATCTGTCGCAAGTCGTCAGTACAAGCCTCTCCGATGCAACCATCACTCGTCCGCCACTCGCCACTCACTGGCATAAGATTCCAATCAATCCGCCTCAAAAGCCGCTTGTTCGTCGCCTCATCAATCTCGATGACCTCACCCTCGTGCCCTCGAAACGCCTTCATAGCCTCATCCGCATCATTGCTATGCTCGAGCACCTTCTGAGGCACGTGGCCGTTCTTGACCATGTCAGCTTCGGTGCTAGGGCCCTGCTTCTCCAGCTCATAATCGAGAGGCGGCATGATTATTGCAGTACGCGACAAAAGGTGCAGTAGAGATGAAATCGTACGGTATGGAAAGAAGCAATACAGATCGAGAAATAAACAAGAGAAACAGAAGCTTGGAAGAGACAAGCCTACTTCTTGGTACTTCTTGAACGACGCTCGGTTTTCAGGACGGCCCACAGATACCTCATAGTGATATCTCTCGCGGCAAAATGAGGGGAACGATACGTATGATGCGGCGTACTCCCGTTGCGTGACAGTATGAAGGGAGATAACGCGCGTGGAGATGGCGGGAAGGAATTAGACACGCTTATCACATCGTAACTCTGACCGTTGTGGAGGATTTGCAGTGCGCCTTACTAATGGGGAAGGTGTGAGGCATACGGCTGGGCAAGCCTGCAGGCGTTCGCCGGAGGCGTGCATCGTCCGATGTCGAAGGTTTGATAGGGCGTGCGTGAACGCGCCAAACATTTCGAGGGGCCGGTTCGCGGTTTTAACATGACACTGTGGGAGCGGGATCACAGGTGAAAGGGGACTGATACTGTGCATGTTGCGTCAGGAAAAGCGCCACGACTGCAATTTGACCAGGAGCAGCATTTCATCAGCCCTGCGACCCGAAGACGCGCAATCTCTTCACGCCTCCGTCTGGAATTATGACCATCTTGACGAACCCATACTTGTTCCCAACATCTCTCAGAGCGTCTTGACCAAACGAATGCTCGTGGTCAGGACCCAACTTCGACGGGGACAGAATTTCAATCCAGGCATTGTGGTCATCGTGCGCAGGCGCCTTCTCGGCCGGGTTCGCAGCGAAGAGCTGCACCTTCTGGGGGAAGTTTCCTCTGAAGTGCGCTGTGTCGACCACAATGCGTTGCAGGATGCCTGCCGCCCCAAGCTTCACGATCACCCAGTCAACATGAACGCCGCGAGAGCGCTTCGTCTCCCAGCCGTCACCCATGTCGACACCGCGGCCGGGGTAGAGCAGATTGTCTTTGGTGCCAAAGTGCTGATCGGAGCATTGGGTCGCGACACCGCCATTGACGGTCGCTGCGAGGTCAAAGACTTCTTTCGTGTCCTGCGGCAGGACGGCCACAGCATCGCCGTAAAGACGGAATCGCGCGATGCCGCCGTCAGGGAACATTTGCAGACGCACGTGGGTGTACGACTTCTCCGTTGTTGCAGGCAGCAGCCAGGCATGACGTTGGTTGGGGCCGCATTCCTGCTTTGAGAGGATGGTCTCCCAGCCGCCGAAGTTCTTGTCCTTGATCTCCTCCTCTTTGTCATCGCTCGCGAAGCAACCCTGCACCGCAACTTCGGGTGCTTGATTGCCGTTGAAAAATGCCGTGTCAATTTCGACCCCTCTCACTTTGCCCGAAGCTGTGCCGAGGCGAATGACCACCCAGTCAAACGGCTCCGTGTTGTGTCTGCGCGTCTCCCATCCATCGTACCAAGCTCCTGCATAGGTAAAGACGCCAGGTTTGCGAACAGGTGGAGTCGGGGTCGTGAGGTTTTCGGCCGCCGCGAACCATTCATCGGAAAATCCGAGGATTCTCGATCCGAGAGCTTTGTTTACGAGATCTTGAGAGCGTGTAAGCATAGAACATTTTAAAGAGACCTTCCCACAAGTCGAGGGCTGATGTACCAATGCTGTCTGACTTGAAGGTGCTGTCAATCTTGTCAATCGCAATCGAGATTATATCTGTCTGGGCAGTACCAGTGACCGTGTCTGGCGACAGAATGGGAACCTCCATGTTGCAGCTTTTGAAGAGTATAAGAGGGGATTGATGGTGTTCGCATCTGAGTCTCTTGCCAAACACCATGAGCTGGAGGACGCCAAACACACGCTAACGTGGGGCTCTTGGAGGGGCAACCTTCGCCGGAGCTGGCCGACGCTCCGATCTCGGCGGATGCTTTTCTATGAACTGTCGCTAAACGTATGGCCTTCGTAGATGTTGTTACTGCGCGCTTGTCCTCCTGGCGGGTCCAATTTGGACAAGAACTCCTGAGGCACCGATGGGGTATATCGCCGTTCCCGCTCCCTGTTGACGCCTCCAAACCCAGCGCCGTACGTTACAAGCATGTCTGTCGACGTCGGCAGATGAAAGGGAAGCAGCAGCGAGGGACTCATAAGATTACTTTGAGGCACTTCGTCTTCGTCGGCTTGTGGCGTGGAAGGCATTTGCGGTGTGCCTTTGCCATCAAGCTGCTCGCCCTTCTTCGGAGTGGCAGGCGGTGCACCGGGGTCGGCATTGGCAGACTGCGGATCTGTGTTGAGCTTCTTTGGTCGACTCTTTAGCTCCTGGATAAATTTCAAGGAGCCTTTGCTCAACGTCTTCTCGCCAACCTCGGCTCGATAGTATTTTACGGCGTGGAGCAGCTGCTTGGTCGATAAACTCGGCAACTGCTGCAAAGTCGTCTCCATGGCTTCCTTGTCTTCGCCGAGAGAGGAAAAACACTGTAGCCATTGCAGGAGCTGTACCACCGGCGCTAGATGGCGTCTGGCCGAATCCACCGTAGGCTCTCCAGTGGCAGTCGTCATCCCGTTCTCGTAGTGCTCCGGCTGTCTATTGTTGCTGCGTGCCCAGTCCTCAAGCATGGAGACGTTCATTCTGATCTGCATGGCTTTCGTGCGAGCCAGGTACTTCTTGTTGGACATTATCCGATTGAAAACCTCAGCGCCCAGCCAGTAGTAGAGTTGCGACAAGATCTGCGCGACGATCACAGAGTGTACGTCGTACAGGTCGAGCACGAACAGTGTAGAAGACAGCAAAGATGTGATGTTTCGGGGAGATGTCTGTGCCTTCCGCTTGGGTGATGGCGGTCGAAATCTTTTGTCAGCTGGCTCTGGCTTGACCTGCTTTTTGGATCGTAGGAAACTCCACTCATTCTGGAAGTGGATGTCTTCGAATCCTGGAATCGTCTCGTGGTCTAGCATAGCCGGGTCTAGAACTTTGTCCATTCTCCTTTCGGCGTCTCGTATGATCAAAATGTAGATCTCGTGAATGAGTTCAGCCATCTGCGCCTGAAACTGAGAGGTCTCCGGCGAAAGGCCTGAATCCTTCTTCAAATAGTAGAGCAGGAGCGTGACGTTGGAGATCCAGAACGCCTGCATGGTCATGTCCCACTGATGCCGGTCGACCACAGCGTACACCTTTTCCTGCGCGCACACTAGCCAGTCACTGAGCAGTTCTTTGTTGGTGTGGTAGTGCGCATAGCGGGCGCCCAAGAATATCACGTTCGCTGGTACGGGCTTTTGCGTTGGAGATCGCTGGGGCGTCATGTTGGTGACGACGATGTCCATGATCCGCTCCACGTCTTCTTCCATGAAAACGAACATCTGGTCGTTGAGGCATCGATCCCATATAAAGTCCTGGCTGTCATCCAACTCGTCTGGAGACTCGGGCTGCTCGTCCAGGCCAAGATTTCCAAGATCAACTTCAAGGTTGATCGCGCTCTCCATCATCATCCTGCGTCTCATTTCACTCTCCGCAAGTTCCTCCTCGAAACGGTCTTGCGAAAGACCCGCGTTGTAAAAGTCGTCCGTAACGCCGGCACTGCCGATGCTGTATCCGCTGTTCTGGAGATAGTCCGATATTTCGCTATTCGGAGGTACGAAGTCCAGCGCAGTTCTACCGCTGGAGGACTTCGCATCTGTTGATGCGCCGTGGTCCAACAGCATTTTTGCAATTTCCTTGTGGCGATTCGTCATGGCCCACATCAGTGCGGTCCATTCATTGCGATCCTGATTATCTACCGTAGCCCCAGCGTCAAGCAGTGCCATTACCACATCCTTGTGACCAAAGCAGCTGGCGTAGACTAAAGGCGGAGTGCCTTCTGAGTCGACAGAGTCCAGATCAACCAGCTCCGAAGCGCGCCCTCTAACAATGCGGTGCACTCGCGCCGCATCGCCATTGCTCGCGGCCATGAAAAGAAAATCGTGTAGTGTCTGCTTTTTCTGCTCTCGTGAGAGCTTTTCGTCCTGCATGACATCTTCTTCTTCTGCTTCCGCAGCACTCGTGTCGCTCTCCTTGCCCTGGGCCGCAAGCATTTGCGCGGCGCGTACGTCGTTATGCCCATAATCTCTTCCCATATCGCCATCATCATCAGGCTCCTGAAGAGAGAGGTTAAAGTTCAGAGGTTGGGCAACGGTTGGTGCGCTGAGGAACTGCGACTGGCCTGCATGAGGTCAGAGCTGTGTGCTTTACGACGGAGACAAGCCTGTTGCTTGATTACCAACCTTGCCAAGCATCGTAGTATTCTGTTTCCTGGTTGTACCCCGGAAAGCTCTTGCGATCATCCAAAGTCTTGGGGAGATCGGACGGTAGGCCTCTTGACTGTTCCTCCTTAACAGGCTTATCCTCAACAGGCTCACCCTCAACAGGCTCATCCTCAACACCGTTGCTCCGCTCGGCGCTTGCTGAGCGCTTGCTCTCAGGATCCATGGCGGTGTCGAGAGCTGGGCTAAAGGTCGTCGTTGCAGGAGAACGCTGTGCTCATCATCGAACTCGCATGTCAGGCACCCAGAGATCCCGCTGGTTGTGCGAGTGGAGCTGGCTGGTGTTTCCGGAACACCGCAGCTGATCGGAGACAATCTCACCCAAACCAGTGAGCGAGTGCTCAAAACCGACGAGCGAAAAAGTCGTGAGCTGGACTGGGGTGCCGTATGTTCGAGCTCTTGTGGTTTGAACGCACGCTCATGTGCATGTGAACCTTCCGCCCTCCCGTTAGATTCAGGCTCATGTGCGGGACCAGCCGTCCATGTCAGATCCGCTCTTGTGAGGCTAGAATTGATCGGGACTGGGCGTCCGGCTCAGCTCGCATCGGAGATCTGACGTCGCGACTCGCGAGCACAGCGACGGGAGTGTGCGTGAGCGCGGATAGGTGAGCACCATGTTGACATCTGCGATCTTGAACGCCCCATTTCATGCTTGATTCGTTTCAATTTTTCCGACATCCCTTTGCCAACTGCACGGTCCACCGCCAAGGGGAAAACCTCAGCATCAGCAACTTGATCGCGTTTGGTACCGCGCAACATCAACTATCTGTAGCTACATGAGCTCCATGAGCCGCACGTTTCATCCATCTTCCCTTCTGGATTGAACGAGCGGGCAGCCTCTAAGACATACTTAATTGGCCCGTCTGAGTCGCAAAATCAGACACGGCGATTTGCCTCTGGATAACACGAAGAGCTACACACACAATTCACGTCGTGAGAGCGCCACGGACATAGCTTATGGTGGCGACGAATCGAAGCGGCCAGACCTTGCCTTCGCACTCTCGCGCCATGCGGTAAGACCGCAACGTATTCAATTGACCGCGGGACTCGGAAAGCCCAGTGCTGAATTGCAGCCCTCCGGCGAAGCGTGTGTGCCTTCAAATCAACCTCGCTCGCCTAGGCACGAGCCTGCTCCTCTACATGGCCGGTCCGCTGGCGACCGCCGATGCAGGCACTCAAACGTCGCCAAAAGGGGATGCAGACCCTTCTATTCAGCTGGCGAAAGGTGCTAATGGCCAGACAGGACAGACACTGTCGGACCGCCCGCAAGTGAGGCTTGATCCGAATGCATTGGCCGGGCCCAGGTTGCATAGGGAGTCATCGGGAAGCTCAGCTCGAGGCCTCCGTGCCTCCGAACTGGAAAAAATTGACCTTACCTGTATCTTGGAATATTCACAGTTCCTCTCGTCTGAGCTCAACGTTGACAAACTCGTGGACAAGCTCGCCAAGGTCATCGTAGAATCAACAGGGGCGGACTTTTGCGGCCTCGTCGTTGAAGGCGAAGGCGGCGGATGGGTTGTTGCAGCGACGGAGGGACCAGATGGCCACGACCACCCAAAGCTCTATACACCTCTTGAGGAATGGGAGGATCCGCTTGGCAAACAGGTCACACTCCACTGTTTGCGATTCAAGGAGCATGTGTTTCTTCGCAGTGTTCTGGATGACGAACGCTTTTGCAATGTACCAAAATCATGGTTGGATGCCAATCCGAATGGCGCATCAAGCATCGCGTTGCCAATTCTGCACGGTGATAATGTCCTGTTGGGGGGTTGTACTGTCAGGCACCCCCGGGCAATTTCACTGAGAGAACACTCACGCTCCTCAAGCTGCTGGTGAATCAGATCTCAATCTCCATCGCCAACGCTCTGCTGTTCAAGAAAATTCAGAAAGTGTCTGCTACGAACTCTTCGATGCTGGAAGAGCAGAAGCAAGCGGTCAAGCAGGCGCGAGAGTCCGAACGTAAAGCCAAAGCGGCTGAAGCCAAGGCCATGGAAATGGTGCGCCTTAAAGACGAAGCCGCGAGGGCAAAATCAATGTTTCTGGCCAACGTCTCCCACGAGCTTCGCACGCCTCTCAACGGAGTCATCGGCGTATCAGAGATTCTTAAAGGCACGCCGTTGAACAAGGAGCAAGAAGAACATGCAGACTCCATTCGAGTGTGCGCCGACACACTTCTCAACGTCATTAACGATATTCTAGATTTCAGTAAATTGGAAGCTGGCAAGATGCAAGTATATTCGGTCCCATTGAGCCTAAGCGAGACGATCAACGAAGTCGTGCGTGCCCTGTCATATACAAACATCGAGCGAAATCTTAAGACCATTGAAGAGCTGGATCTCGACCGCAATCAGGTGGTTCTAGGTGACCCTGTTCGCTTGCATCAAATCGTGAGTTCGCTGCATGCTCATCATGGAGACTAGGTGTAGCTAACGGTTTCACAGTTGATGAATCTTATGTCGAACGCCTACAAGTTCACGGCCAAAGGCAGCGTCACGGTTCGAGCGACGGTCGAGCACGAGGACAACGACGCACTCCAAGTGAAGGTGTCTGTCCAGGACACAGGCATAGGCGTATCAAATGATCAACAGGAGAAACTGTTTCTCCCTTTTTCTCAGGCAGACTCGAGCACGGCGCGCAGCTATGGCGGCACTGGTCTAGGATTGTCAATTTGCAAGGCCATCATTGAGAACGTCATGCACGGGAAAATCTGGTTAGAGAGTGCCCCGGGCGTGGGCACAAAGGTCTCGTTTTCAATGCCTTTCAAGAAAGCAAAGGCTGGGGCTGCAGGCGAAACGAAACCCGATGCAGATCCACGAAGGCGCGACTTGGATCCAATGGCGATCTTCACTCCACCCGCACATGAAGGTGACAACAACGCAAAGCAGCTCATGACTTTGGCCGACATTTCTCGTGATCAAATCAAAGTTTGCATCGCCGAGGACAATAAGGTAACTTCAACTCACACGCTCAGGATCGGGAGAACTCCAAGCTGAACGACTCATCCTAGGTCAATCAAAAAATCGCCATTAACTTTGTCAGGCGGCTCGGCTTTGCATGCGAGGCCTTCGACGATGGCCAGCAAGCCGTCGATGCACTTGGCAAAGCCAGCAAAGAAGGCAAACCATTCCGTCTGGTCCTTATGGACGTACAAATGCCCGTGCTCGATGGCTACAACGCGACGCGAGCTATTCGGAAGCATCCTGACGCCATAGTCAACGAAGTGCTCGTCATCGCCATGACGGCCAGCGCCATCAGAGGCGACCGGGAGAAGTGTCTCGAGGCAGGCATGAACAACTATCTTGCCAAGCCTGTTCGCGCCGATATGATGAAACAGATGCTTGAGAGCTATCTGAAGCAGCCTACGAGAGCCATCCCAAATTTACAGCAGGAGGCTAATTACCTGGTGAACAATATCGTGTCGCGGGGCCCAGACGAGAACGCGGGGAATCCTGAACTGAGTGCGCGTCGAACACACGATGTTTCGAGGAATCAAACTGCGCATGTGGCGGAGTCCATTGTCAAGCCTGAGGACATGGTCAAGAAGGCGCAAAATTTGCCGTGCGCCAGCAAGTTGCAGGAGCAACTGGGCAGAATGGAGGTGAGCACGAGCGACTCCAGGATAAGTGAACAAGCAAACGGAAAGGCCGAAAACAAATAGCGGATGGATTGACAGAGTACACGTAGAAACGGCAGCCTTTATGCTTCAGGAGCACGGTGTTATTGGTGTTGCAGTCGGACTGGCAAGAATTGAAGAAGGGGCGATCGAAATTTTTTACAGATTTGTGGGATGCTGTGAACGATCTGGACGACATGTAGATGGTATAACAGAAGCTGTTCTTCCATTTTCTCACTGTCCAGGACTTTCTGCGTTGACACGTAAAAATCAAGTCACGTGACATAGAATTCTGCCGTTTTACTGCCCCAGGCTTTAAACCTTCCAAGCATTTGTCGGCCCTCGTCCTCTTGCCCACACGCGCTCGACGCCCAACCCTCCCCAACATGTCCGGACGCAAAGACTTTTTGTCGCAACAAGCGCCCGAGAACTACGTCGCCGGTCTCGGTCGTGGCGCGACCGGCTTCACTACTCGCTCCGATCTTGGTCCCGCGCGTGAGGGACCGAGCGAAGACCAGATCAAGGAAGCTCTTGCAAAACGCGCTGCGCAGCTCGGCAATGCGCCACCAACTGCATACGGCGTAGGGAAGAAGAAGGGAGACGACGAAGCAGAGGAGGAGCAGTTCCAGGATGCGGAGAACGAGGAGGGGCTCTTCGCGACTGGAAACTACGACCGGGAGGACGATGAAGCGGATCGGATCTATCAGACGGTGGATGAGCGGATGGATCGGAGGAGGAAAGCACGAAGGTGAGTCAAGACTCATCCTGTTCCCCGTTGCCCTTCTACGTGGAGTCGCAATGTTCATCATTTTCACAGCGAGCACATGCCGACATTATTCTTCTGAACAGGGAAGAGCGCGAGCGAGAGGAACGTGAAAAATTCGAACGCGACAATCCCAAGATCCAGCAGCAGTTTGCCGATCTGAAGCGCGCATTAGGCACTGTTAGCGATGAGGACTGGGCAAGCATTCCGGAGGTCGGGGATTTGACAGGCAAGAATCGGAGGAGCAAGCAGGCAGTGAGGGGACAGAGGTTCTACGCCGTCCCGGACAGTGTCCTCGCCGGCGCAAGAGATGGGAGCCAGCTCGGGACTGAGGTGCAAGAGGACGGCATGGCTACAGAGAACGCGGGCGGTGCTGAGCAGGCAGACGGCACGATGACAAACTTCGCGGATATCGGTGCTGCGCGAGACAAGGTGCTGAAGGTCCGACTGGACCAGGCAGCGCAGTCTCAGGCACCGTCTGGCACCGAGTCCGACTCAGGAACAAGCACAGCTGTCGATCCCAAGGGCTACCTGACCTCGTTGAGTAAATCCGAAGTCAAAGCTGGTGAGGTTCCCGTGGGTGACATCAAGCGAGCTCGAGTGTTGCTGGAGTCCGTCATCAAGACCAATCCCCGCCATGGTCCTGGTTGGATCGCAGCTGCACGACTGGAGGAATACGCCGGGAAGATAGTCGCGGCGCGCAACGTAATGCGGCGGGGCTGCGAAATGTGTCCCAAGAGCGAAGATGTGTGGCTCGAGAGCATTCGCTTAAACGACAACCACAACGCCAAGATTATTGCTGCAAAGGCGATCGAGAACAATGATCGTTCCGTGCGACTGTGGGTGGAGGCGATGAAGCTCGAGACCGTGCCTGCTTCTAAGAAGCGAGTGCTGCGGAAAGCTTTGGATCACATCCCGCAGTCTGTGGCAATTTGGAAGGAAGCTGTCAACCTGGAAGAGAACCCGGAAGATGCCAAGCTCTTACTTGCAAAGGCTACAGAAATTATTCCTCTCTCGGTTGATCTGTGGCTTGCGCTCGCCCGACTCGAAACCCCCGAGCAAGCACAGGTGGTCTTGAACAAGGCTCGCAAGGCCATTCCCGCAAGCTTCGAAATTTGGATTGCTGCTGCCAGGTTGCAGGAGCAGACTGGTCAGAGTGCCATGGTGCTCAAGGTCATGGAGCGTGGTGTCAAGGCTTTGGCCCGGGAGTCTGCTATGCTGAAGCGTGAGGACTGGATTACGCAGGCGGAGATCTGCGAAGAAGAGGGAGCTCCGCTCACTTGCCAAGCTATCATCCGAGAGACTCTAGGCTGGGGCTTGGATGAAGACGACGACAGGAAGCAGATTTGGCTGGACGACGCCAAATCATCGACTGGAAGAGGGCGATACGAGACTGCTCGGGCGATATTCTCATACGCGATTCGCATCTTCTACAACCGGAAAAGCGTGTGGCTGGCTGCTGCAGAGCTTGAGAGGCAGCACGGCAGCAAGCAAGCACTATGGGAACTTCTTGAGGACGCCGTCAAGTCTTGCCCAACTTCCGAAGTTCTATGGATGCAGCTTGCTCGCGAGAAGTGGCAGTCAGGCAACATCAACGAAGCTCGTTTGGTTCTCGCGCGCGCTTTTGATTCGAATCCCGGAAACGAAGACATTTGGTTGTCAGCCGTGAAGCTTGAGGCGGAAAATGGGGATGCAGAGAAAGCGCGTGAGCTACTCACTCAGGCGAGGTCTCAAGCTGCGACAGATCGCGTCTGGATCAAATCGGTGGCTTATGAGCGTCAACTCGACGACCAGGACCGCGCCCTGGACCTCGTCAACCAAGGCCTCCAGACTTACCCGAAGGCAGAAAAGCTATGGATGCTTAAAGGTCAAATCTACGAGAGCAAAAACATGCTGCCCCAAGCCCGCGAAGCCCTTAACACTGGCACCCGCGCCTGCCCCAAATCCATTCCCCTTTGGCTACTTGCTTCGCGCCTGGAAGAAAAGCTCGGTGTCACAGTTAAAGCGCGCTCCGTCCTCGACCGCGCCCGTCTTGCCGTCCCCAAAAACCCCGAGCTCTGGACCGAATCGGTGCGCCTCGAGTACCGCGCCAAGAACATGCCCGCCGCGCATCAGAAGATGGCGCAAGCGCTGCAAGAATGCCCCGCCTCCGGACTGGTATGGAGCGAGCGTATCTGGCACCTCGAGCCCCGTACGCAGCGCAAGCCACGCATCCTCGAGGCCATCAAGAAGGCCGACAACGATCCGATCCTCTTCTGCACGGCCGCGCGCATCTTCTGGGGCGAGCGCAAGCTGGAGAAGGCGGATGCGTGGTTCCAGAAGGCTGCGGTGCTGGATCCAGACTACGGCGACACCTGGGCGTGGTGGTACAAGTTTTTGTATATGCATGGGACGGAGGAGAAGAGGGCGGAGGTGGTGAGCAAGTGTGTGATGAACGAGCCGAGGCATGGGGAGGTGTGGCAGGGGATTAGGAAGAAGCCGGAGAATGCGGGAATTGGGGTCGAAGAGGTGCTAAAGCTTGTTGCGAAGATGCTGGAATGATTTGGGTATCGCGTGAGGCAAGGAGTGAGGAGGTAGGTCGATGGAAGCGGCAAATGCACTCAAGAGGTGTTTACCTCCCTCAGAAAGTCTGATACCCATCAGGTCATGGTTCAGCTATGGCGTCTTGCCTCGTCCTCTTTGTAAAACTTCCTTATTGCAAAGGGTCGTCCGCTCATCCGCTTTTCTTCGCTCAATGCATTCATCACTTCGCCTGATTTCCGGAGACGCTCAACTTCTGCATCGCCTCCTCCGTGCTCGTGCCAACACTCGCTTCTTGCGCACCAGGCCCCTCCACATGCCCGTCCGGCTTCGCTTCAACCGTACCATCCGCAGGCTTCGCTTCCGCTTTGTTGCCAGGAAACCTCGTACCCAAGTTCTTCACTTTCTTCTTCTTCTCCGGCGCCGGGGGTGGCGGGTAGGCCTTCTGCTCGATAGTTTGCCAGTCCTTGTCGGCTTCGAAAGTTTTGCGGATCGGCTCGAGGATTTCAAGAAGCGCCTCTGTCACGGCGGGCTTGAGAGCCTGAGGCTGCAGAGTGTCTGCGGCGTAGTCTATGCGCATTTGCTCGATGGAGTCATAGATGAGAGGCTCGGCGTCACGTCGTGTGACGACGAATCTGGGGGTGCCGTTGTTCTTGAGTGCAGAAGCTGGCAGCAGGACAAATTCGACGAAGGATATAACGCCGTTGCCTTCGACTTGTTTTGGCGGGCAGAAGGCCTTTTTCAGCTTCCGCTTCACGGCGTCCGGCGGGTCTAGTAGGTCGATCTTTGAATCCGGGTCCGAGCTGCTCATTTTGCCGCCCTCTTGCAGTCCTGGAATCAGAGGGTTCATCAGATGGGCGCGTTTCTGAAAGCCGATCCTTGGTAGCGATTCGACTGCCAGAGTGAAGATTTTGCGCTGATCAACACCCCCAAACTGCGCGTCGACTTCGAGGTACTCTTCGTCGAGTGCTTGCATCAGGGGGTAGATTTGAGACGCAAGAGGCGGCGATTCGACTTGTTTCACCACGTCGGAACCGGCTTTTGACGCATCGTGGCCAGACACAGAAGTCGACAGACGAAGAAGATCCATGAAGTACTTCGCCCCTTTCTCGCCGGTGGTTTGGTAGTCGGAGCCCGTGACAAATTTCAGTCGGCTGACATCGACATTGACAGCTTTCAGAGTTTCGGTGATCGCATAACGGTAGTACTTCACTCGCTCAGCCACCAGCTCGATCGGCGCTTTGAGGTTGTCGAGGAAGCCGTGAACGTCTGCCAGGAGAATCTTGACCTCGCAGCCAGCGGCCAGAAATTCGGCAATTTTGAGCATTGGAACGAAGTAGCCACAGTGAGGTTTTCCGGTCGTTGCAGTTCCCCAGTAAATCTTCAGTGGCCTTTCATTCTTCTTGAGAACCTCCTCGATGATCTCAGGGTTCAACACTTCTTGCAAGTTGTTTTTGATGAGGTCAAACTGTCGTGAAGCGTTTTGCGCCAGGGGCGTGATGCCGTCATCAGCTGCCATGATTGCCGGTGGTGTCTGAAATTGTCGAGCGGTCAATCAGGCAAGCTGTGCAAGCAATTGTTGCTTTCATCGATTTCGTCGAATCACGTCTGTGAGTCAATGCCGACGAGTTGAGGTCGGCAAGGGCAATGTTGCCAAGATTCGCGTGCGTGTCGGCCCGCTCAGATCCCGCGTTGAGCCCCTGCCTGCTGGCAACTTCGGGCCTCAATTGCGGACAGACATGTGCGAGTTGATCTGTGTTTGTACAATATACGAGCGGCCACACACTTCGATAACGTGGAAGCCGGACTCGAAAAGGTTCGACGACGGTATTTCGAACACGATCGACCCGCGATGAGGAACTCTGGAAATTGGCTCGACTATGGATGAGAACCGAAACAATCAACAGGCTCCGGCGAGGGAGGATGGAAAGCCCGTGGAGCCTGTCCAGGATGAAGAAACTACCGTTCAGAACAGAGATTCGACGGAGAAAAGATCGAATGAAGCCACAGCGCCGTCCAGCTTTCCCACGACGTTGCAAGGGTGGACAGACAAAGCCTTAGATTTCCTTGCACATGCGAGCAACGAGACATTGGGTGCCTGCCTCGTCGGACTTGGGGCGTCCACCTATGTTGTTCTTGGAAGAGTTGGACTGGTGGTTATTGGAGTGGCGGGTGGAGTAGTTCTTCATGCGACCTGGGACGGCATCCGAGGCGACGACAGAGACGAGGCCACGAAGCTGGCCGAGCAACTTAGGATACGACAAGCTGGAACTGAGGTCGCGAAGCGAGCTTTGGCATGGAGATCTGAGAAGAGCACGGATGGTATCAGTGAAGAGAACAAAATATACTTCAACCAGTCGCTAAACTTCTCGCGTTTCGAGCCAGAAACTGCTGCTGCGCTTGACGCCTTCACTGAGGCTATCATCAGAGACTACGTGTATTATTGGTATGGACCTACGCTTCCTGGTGAGAAAACCTTTCCTGCATCCTGCAAGCGGAGCCTAATGGCCTTTATTCTATCCCTTTCTGGCCACCTCGGGCGCAAGCGTCCGGCCGATGCGTTTCTCGACTTTGTAACCAACGCAAGCAGCATCATCATTGTATTTCTGAACGAGTTGGCCGCGGCTCTCAACGCATCGCCCAACTCGCCTGCGAATGAAGCCATCTCCGCCTATCTGGAGCTCAAGCCGGACAGCAGCTTGGCTTATATGCTGAACCAGGAAGGTCAGGAAGCCAAGCTGGCAAATGCGGCCGAAGACATTTTGCAGGCGTATCTCGATCCCAAAGCATACAACTTTCCGCCCTCACACATTTTCCTCAAGGAGATCTTAGCACAGCTGGTCCTTGGGTCAACCCTCACTACGTGTTCAAAACCTGACTGGATCAACGATTGGATAGTTTATGGTCTTGAGGAATCACAGACAACGAAGGATGTCATGGATATCGTGGACGCTGGGGTTGACAGCCAGAAGCAAGGCGATGCGACGAGTCCTCAACAGCACGAAACACAAGGCTCTGCCTCGGATCAATCGCGTGGAAGCGCAAAAGACCACGTTTCCAGCCCCAGACAACCATGTAGCGACCACCAACGCCATATTAGCAGAGCGGAAGAAGCGATGGACGAGGCCATGCAAGAGGCAAAGAGGTTGACCCAGCTCATGATCGAGGAAGATGAAAAGCGAACGCGGGAAGGACGGCAACAGCAACAGCAGTCGCAGCCAGCCGCAAGCAGCTCCGAGGATGTATCAGAAGAGGCAACGCAAGGGGCGCCCACTCCAACATCGAGCCAAAGCGAGCATGAACGCTACGAGGGAGACGCCATTGCGTCGGCAAAAGAATCTACGATGACGAAAGGTGGCCCTGAGCTCTCCGAAGAGCAGCCCGCTGCAGAAGAGAAACCTGTGACTTCAGATTCAAAACAGCCGTTTACCAGTTTTGACCAAGTGGTACCTTCAGCGCGGCCCACTGCACTTTCAGGTGACCTGGACGGACAATCCTCGCCTGCACCACAGCTAACGTTGCACAAAGCGAACGTCAGCATTTTCGATGACTCGGACCCCAACGATCGTACCGCCATGAGGAACAAGCCAACGACCGACTACCTCATTCAAGTGGAGCCTACTTCTGCTGCGTTCCGAGGCTGGATGACCGCTCGCAAGTATGTCGACTTCGAAACTTTGCACGAAGTTCTGCGCCGTATCAGTGTCATTACGGGTGTGACAGCTTTCACAGAAGCTCATCAAGAGCTGCCGAAATGGAAGTCTAACACGAAGGCGTCTTTGCGCGCAGAGCTAGAGCGCTACCTTGCAGATGCTGTTCGTCTCCAGCCACTTGCCGACAGTGAAGGCATGAAGCGATTTCTGGAAAAGGATCAGGGTCTTATCAAAAGCCCCAATGATCGAAACAAAGGCTTTGGCTGGCCGACACCTGATGCTTTTGGCAAGTTCGGCGGCGATATGATGAACGCTTTCACTAAAGCTCCGAAGCAGGTAGCCGGTAGTGGCAAAGCCGTGTTTGGAGGAATGGCGGGACTGGTCGGAGCTGGAGGAGGCGCAAAGAAGCCCCGCCAAGCTCCTGGTAACTTGAGCAGAATCAGCACGAGCTCGATGTTGGAGGGCCACCAGAGTACACAGAGTCTGGGACAGCCGCTTTCAACGGGCAGCCAAGTCGGCTCAATAGCCTCCGCTAGACAGAGCCAGGATTCTCTTCGCGCTCCACCGAGGCCTTCTCTCGATCGAAGGGCAAGCGGGGAGAGCACTGCTAGTGCAGATTGGAGGCCATCGCCTCCATCTCCGTTGCGCCGCTCCAGTGCGGAGATGACGAGTGCAGAAGCCAGTGCGCCTGCAGTGGTCTCGCCAACTGCGTCAAGCGGCTCCCAAGGGCGTCTTGCAGATGGCGAGCGAGCTATCCACTTGCCTCCTCCGCCCTCTGAGATGCCAGAAAACTACTCATCGCCAACTAGATCCTCGAGGCAAAGCACCGACACATATCGCTCATCCAACATTGACCAGCGCGTGTCCGATTCATTTGACTGCGAGCAAGATGCACAGCCGAATTCATCTCGACCATCACCTCCCAAGCGTGATGCGAAATCGAAGCCCCCTCTTTCCGACGGTGAGACGTCTGTTGCTGTTGAGCTTATGTTCGCCGTGGTAAACGAGCTCTACACACTTAGCTCGGCGTGGAATTTTCGCAAGACTCTCCTCTCCGCTGCCAAGAACTACCTCCTTCGACCTGGAAACCCACAGCTTACCACGATCCGAGATATGCTTCAGACCTCGACGCTCGACAACAATTTGAGCGATGAGGGACTCTCCAAACTCATCTACAAAATGCGCGAAAATGGCCTCCCAACGGAAGAGGAGATGGAAGTCTGGAAGAGAGACTATCCGGAAAAGACGGAAGAACAGAAAGAGGAGTTGCGAATTAAGGCTAGGCACTTGCTCGTGACGAAAGGCATGCCCCAGGCTTTGACAAGCGTGATGGGAGCTGCCGCCAGTGGCGAGGCTCTTGGCAAGGTGTTTGATTGCTTGCAGATGGAGCGTGTTAGCAGAGGGCTGATGTTCGGACTGATGCTACAGGCTTTGAAGGTGGTGACGCATTGAAATTTAGCCGGCGGCGAACAAAGACAGTCGGCGAGGCACTGCGGAGCCCACGTGCGTGTGAAGTTGTACACATGCACGCTTCACATGTTTGGCTTTCATCCCTGCTACAACGCGATTGTGCTTGCAACGTGTCTCGCAACTCGACGGCCGACGCGATTTTGGTCTCTCCTCGAACTACACCAACTGCAAAACCATTCCGATACTTGCAACTACCTTGTCTAGAGCAATCGTGCCGCGGTCAAATTTCCTAAGCGCGCCGCGATCACCAATTCCAAGGAATTCATAACGATCCAGCACGCCATGACCACACTGCCCAGGCGCACGATTGGGAACACAGCTTTTCAACAAAGACACCGCCACAGCAGCGCGGTGGGATACCTCGGTGCCAGCTTATGGGCAACAAAGACCACATTAGACACACAAAGCACCGTGCGGCGACCTCTCGCTCCGCGTGTCTTTGACCTTTTTCACTGTATGTTTAGCGAACGCCCTGATGACGAACATCCTTCCAAGACAGACATATGTCACGGTCGCGGATCCCTTAAGTCTTTGCCATGTCTCGCGTTTCGCAGGGCAGGTTGATCCTGTTTTCGACTGTACCCAAGGGCTTCTTTTGCTTCTCTCCTGGACTGTGCCCTTGCTCTCTCACTCTCTTTTCTTTCCCTGTGGGAACGAACAGAATATTCTTACTCGAACCTCACGCAACGAAGCCGGCCTTCGTCTGGATCACCCACCCACCAATAGCTCGACGCGCAATCTCTGAAACAACACCCGAGAAAGCAGAGAAAGAAACTACCTCAACGCATCACAATAACAGCCCACACCAGCCTCAGCCACGTCTCAACCATGCCCACCCCCCCCAACCTCATCCCTACAAAACCCTATCGCTCCTCCAACCTCGCC
>JAWXCT010000165.1:55718-68770 GCA_034509035.1 Saxispiralis lemnorum
GAGGAGGTGAGGTTAAAACAAAGACGTCGACGCCCGCTGGTTCCCGCACATCCCGGAAATCCCGCCCTTTCCGAGGCGGTGGCGGAGGCCAAACGCCGATAAGGGGGGGCAGCGGTGCGGGGTAGGGGCTAAAGAAGGGCGGGGGAAGTGAGGTCAACACAAAGATGTCGACACCAGTTCGCTCCCCGAGCTCCCGGCCATCCCACGCTTTCCGAGGCGGCGGTGGTGCCTAAACGCCGATGAGGATATGGTGGGAAGGACGACAAAATGGGGAGGACCCCCCTCACTCAACTTTGAACGCTGGTGGACGAGGAATTGGGTCACGGGATGTTTTGAGGGCGACAAGGGGGTCACGTCGTGGGTGTTGTTGGGAAGGCGAAGGGGGACCTAGCCTTGACTGGCACGAGAGATTGTCGCGTCCCGTTGCAAGCGAGAAGAGCCGCGCTTGATGGAAGGTGAAGGTGGTGAAGGTTTCCCTCACGCTCGCCTCGCGTGGGATTTTGTGTCGTTGGCCGCGACGTTGGCGGAGCGTTACGCGCTCTCTGTTGCGGGAAGTGAGAGAATCGATTAATTTTTTAACGCGCAGAAATGCGCTGCCAGGAGAGATGATAATGGGAAAGGCCCCATTGGGATTCACTCAACTTTCGCCGCCGATGGAAAACTACGTCACTGCCACGTGATCAACTCGATTTGACACGTGATCGTGCGCTCACGAGGGGTCGCCGGACGAGAGCTCCCATGCCCACTGGGAGCAAAGCTCTTGAAAATAGGGGCAGACGGGCGTTGTTCAAGAGACCCTCGCGTTGGAGGCTGCTCGACAAGTGAGGAAAATGCACTGGATGGAGGATCAAGGGTCGCATCTTCCTCAAAACACCATGTAATGCTACGTTTAGACCCCAAGACGCGCGAACTCATAACGTCGACAGAATTCCTTCTCGTGAACTCGCCGCCCACGCTTCACATCTGATCCATCAGTCTACGGCTCGTAACACCGCCACTTTCGATCTCACCACAATCCCCAGTCCTCAGAGCGCGCACTGCGTCCCGTTCTCATTGCCTGCAACAAAATAGTCAGTCAACGCCCCTTCACAACTCTTCGCAAATCCCCCCGAGGGAGACCGCTTAGCGCCAACTCACAAGTCTGATAATTGATCGGCTCCGCGCCCACGCCCCTCGCCACCAATCTCTCCCGAAAGTCCGCCAGCCGCGGGCTCGCCTCGATCTGGCTGCGGTTCTGTCCCGACGCGTCCTTGGCGCCCGCCCACAGCACCGCGCCCGCCACGGCTGCGCGCGGCCAGATCTTGGAATCGAAGTTGATGGGGTCGGTTTGCTCCTGCCACGCACACACGTCCCGGGTCAGCCAGCCATCTTCTCACAGACGCGCACACGCATGGCTGCGCTACTCACATTCCACGAGTGCGCCTCCCCGCCAATAACCAAATGCCTATCCGCCTCGGCCACTCCCTCAAACGGATCGTACGAGTACATCAATTTCCAATTCTTCCTCGGATCGCAGTAATCCACATACGGCCAGTACTGCTGCGAGCTCTCGCCCTGCCGGAAGTCGAGGAACTGCCCGTGCCCGCAGTCCAAATACCAGAACTCATAATTTCCTGCGAGCGCGCGGTATCCTTGCTCCACGACGCCGACAACGGCTTCGGAGGACTGCCACGTCTGCACGATCGTGTTCTTGGGGAGGGTGAGATTCCACTCGAGCAGCATTTCTTCCCAGACGACGGGCGTGAAGTTGTTGTCGGCGAGCTGGGCTTGGTTGCGGTCCATGAAGCGCTGGATGAGGGGCTGGAGGACGGCGGTGTCGTTGCTGCGGACTGTGTCGTCGAGGGTGTAGGAGTTGGCGTTGACTTCGTCGCCGCCGAGGTGGAAGTAGGACGTCAGTGGAGCCAGGCGCGGGAGGAGCTCGGCGAACATCGTGTCGAGGAAGTCGTAGACGGCGGTTGAGTTGAGCTTGAGCGTGCCGGTGGGTGGTTGGGCGGCGTAGTCGTTCCAGTTGGGCTGGACGTTGAAGGCTGCGATTAGGTCGGGGTAGGCGTAGCCGATTGAGGTTGTGTGGCCGGGTTGGTCTACCTCCATGGCAACTGAGACGCCGTGGAGGGCGCCGTAGTCTTGGATCAAGCGGACGTCTTCGGGCGTGTACTTTTGGAAAGAGACGTAGGCGCCTTTGTCGGCTAGCTCGGGGAGGGCGTTGATGATGAGGGGCCTGAGTGGGGTCAGTCTGCACGTCTAACTGACGTATGACGCCTTCTCTTACCATGACTGAGAGTCGGTAATGTGCCAGTGCAGGCGGTTCATCTATCAATGTCAGATTTGGCGTGAATCAGTTGCAGTCTTGTCTCTCGACAAACCTTGCTATACGAGAGCGCGTCGATGGCTAGAGAACCCAGTTAGCACCCATTTACTTCTGTCCTCAGCTGGTCTTGATCGACTTACTCTTCAACATATGCGACACCGGGAAAAAGTGCCTCGACGTATCCACATTCAGCCCACGCCATTGCAACAATGGCGCATCGTGGATCTCGACCGGCGCATATGGAGAGTACACCCAACCACCACTATGCCGATAGAACAGCTGCGTAAACGTCGTCAACCCGTACAGCAGCCCGATCGAGGACACGCTCGTAATCGTCACCTGTCCGTCAGTCCCCATGCTCAGCGTGTAGGACTCGTCCACGCTGTCGACGCCAGGCTTCATGATGTCGTCCGGGTCTGTGGCGTTCTGAACCAGGTGGATGTGCCGGACGTGTGCAGCGTCCGCGGAGGGCTGGGGCTCCCAGTCGGCATTGCGTAGGTGGAACATGTAGGGCACGTAGGTCTTGCCGAACAACGTGTCGTACGTGCGCTCTACGGCGTTGGTCACAATGCGGTTGGTCCAGGACGTGCCCTCGGAATCGGAAGAGCGTTTGTCGGGCGAGCCATACTCCTGAGGCTTGGATTTCTTGGACAAAGGATCAGCACCTTGCAGTTTCAAAGGGAATGCGTTCGCTTACAGAGCCTGCCTGACTGTAGGAGACGCGGACTTCGCGGTCGATCCAGACGACC
This sequence comes from Saxispiralis lemnorum, assembly GCA_034509035.1. Lineage (NCBI taxonomy): Eukaryota > Fungi > Ascomycota > Dothideomycetes > Mycosphaerellales > Aeminiaceae > Saxispiralis > Saxispiralis lemnorum. The sequence goes on from JAWXCT010000165.1 coordinate 58,776, forward strand.
TGGGTGCCTTCAGAATAGTTTGAGGGAAGGGGCCAGATGGCGGAAACGATTGGGAAGAGGAAAGGCAGATAGAGGCCAGAGAGCCGCATGTTGGGGGATCTTTGCCTTGTGGTGATGACTAGTTGTTGAACGTCCAAGTAAAGGAAGGCGATGGAACGCCAAAAGTGGAAAGATACGAAGCGCCTAAGAGCACATGAGCAAGCCTTCGAAGTCAGACGAAGCCGGTATTAGGTGAAGGCGCAAGCAATTGATGTAGCTCACCAGTCAATGCCCACGTGCAGCACTCCCGCAAGGCGAGTTTAGAAGTCCGTAGTGAGATGAAGCAGGAACAGAAGAGAGGACGTCGAAGCAGCGGTCGAAGCGACCTTAAGCAGAGTGAAGAAACACGGAGACGCAGGTCGTCGATCTTTGTGCCCGACATCATGGTATAGCCCGGGAACCTGCAGAAAGCTACGCGGGGATGGGGGCTTGAGCCGTTGCTGCGACAAGTCGCCTTGGCGTTTCTGATTGGGATCAGCAGTGCAAGGCGTCTGACAACTTGCTTTTGCTTGAGATTCAATAACTCCTTTACAGCAGCAAGCACTGTCCAGGGGGTGTGCGATCATTCGTGGTGCCTTGTGTCGACGGGCCCTGAAGCGACTTCGACTGTCCCACAGGCGGAGAAGTGATGAGGTGACACCCAAGCATTGTAACGGTGCGGGGAGAGAGGGGCAGTCCGTCCGTAGACGGCATCTCCATGATCTACTGCGACTACAGATGCAGGCAAAGAATTTATTTAGGCAACTTAGCCGAGCTTTGGATTTTGCCAAGAAAGTAAGCTGAAATGTAATGTCCACCCTTCCTAAAGCCACTTTTTTTGACCTTCTTCTCAGCACTTGTAAATGCATTTGGCTCTTCTCGAGGGGAATGCTTTGAGAGCACTGCGCATAGTGCTATTTTCTGCCTAAGCAGATTGCTACCCAGAACGCCATAAAAATGGGTGGAAATGCCTCGGAAAGCTGTGAAAAGTCCACCAATCGGCCTTTACTTTTGTCAATTTTGGAGGATGTACGATTTAGGCGGGAAGGGTGTACGACATAGGGTTCCCCTGTAGTGGGCGCGACATCGCCTGTGGGTGAGAATGTGTACGGCTTAGGCGGGACGGGGGTACAACATAGGGTTCCCCCGCCATGACAACTTGGCCGTACAGCAAGGAGACGCGACGTTACATCGCACGTGCGCGAGCACGGACCCCGGCGACCCGGCCATTGGCCGAACATGTGGCTGCAGCACGCCCAATCCAATTCTATGTCAGCGTTGACATGTTGACGGCCTGCCAGTGCCCTCGTGCATTACTCGCTGAGTTTGGGAGCTGTAACAATTGTCAGAAGCTCGTGATACGGATCACGCGTGCCGTGCGACGACGCATCCAGCCACCATCACAGAGCAGCGCCCGTCTCCCTGAACTTCTTCCTCACAACGGCAATCTCTTATGCCTGAACGCCCTGCCCCCCGACCCATACATCGCAGCCGAGTGTCCCTGCCCTTGCAATCTATACTCGTGGATCGTCAACCCTTCCAGACCGACCGGCCCCCTTGCGTGCACTTTGTTGGTGCTAATTCCGACCTCGGTCCCGAACCCGAATCGCATGCCGTCGCAGAACCGCGTGCTGCAGTTCCAGAACTTACAAGCCGAGTCGACGCCGGCGCTGAAGCGGTCGGCAACCTCCTTCGAGGTTGTCAGGACGGCGTCCGTGTGGTGGGAGCTGCGCGTGTTAATGTCATCGATTGCGGTGTCGACTGCGAGCAATGGGTCTTGAGGAGTGGCTTTGATGGTTTTCACTGCGAGGATTAGGTCGAGGAACTCCGTCATGTAGTCTGAGTCTTTGGATTTTTGGAGCGAGTTGGCTTGCTCCTGGGTCAGATGCTTGACCAATCCGGTGTGCGATGGTTCGTCGCATCGTAATGAGACGCCTTTGCTGATCAAGGCGGTGGCAACTCCAGGTAGAATGGACTCAAGCGCATCCTCATGCACAAGCAAAGTCTCCAGAGCGTTGCACGCTGCTGGGTAGTCGCACTTCGAATCGACAATGACTTCGATAGCCATTTGCTTGTCCGCGTCTGGATGTACGTAGAGATTGCAGAGTCCGTCTGCATGGCCCAACACGGGCATATGTGCCTTGCGTTGGATATAGCTCACCAGGTCATTCGATCCTCGCGGAATCACCAAGTCGACGTATTGACTGAGTTCGAGCAGGGGATCGATGGCGTCTCTCGTCGTGACCAGCTGGATTGAATCATTGGGTACCTGCGTTGAATCCAAAGCTTTCGAGATCACGGTCGATATCGCTTTGAAGGACTCCGTCGATTCTTTGCCGCCTTTCAGGATGGCTGCGTTGGCGGATTTGATCGCAAGGGAAGCTATGTTGGCAATGACTTCGGGGCGCGCCTCGAAGATGATCAGGAGCACACCAATTGGGCAGGAGTGTCGCTCAAGGATTAAGCCGTCATCCAGCTCCGTACGGAGATCCACCCTGCCGACTAGTCAAGTCAGCAGGGTGAGAAAGGCGACGATAGAGAAGTCGGCGATCCAGAAAAGTAGGCCAGACCATCGAGAAGAGAGCAATGAACGGCATAAATTAGACCTACCTGGATCTTCGAGCCCTCTTACATCTTTGATGCCCTGAAGCATGTCATCGAACTTTCCCTTGCGACTAAGGTCCAACCGCTTGAGGATGCTCGAGCTAAGCTGACCATCTGCGGCGGACTTCTGAGCCAATTCAATGTCCTTTGCGTTGGCAATTAAGATGTCCTCTCGTGCTTGCGACAGCGCGTCGTGAATAGCATCAAGGGCAGTGTTCCTCGCACTCGTCGGCAATGTGCCCAGCTTGCGTGATGAGACTTTTGCAGCGCGTGCAGCCTCTTCTGGTGATCCGTTGGTGAGAGACATTGTGAACCCCCCCTGTCAGGAATATTTGTGTGGATGTTCTTGTCGAGCTGGTCCAAGGTTTGCTCGTCCATCTCGAACGAAATTGGAAGCCCCAAAGCCCCGCCATCGGCTTGCCAAGACAGCCCACCTTCCAGTCCCTGGGCTTGCCATTGTGCGTCACACTGTGATTCAGAACGACAGACTGGCAGGCACAAGATTTTCCAGCGCAGAACACTTTTTTCTTACTGCGATCCCGACTGACACAAACCGCTACCATGACCGACGCGGAGAAGCCAATCGTCCATGTGGACGAGGAAACTGGACAGGACAACAACGAAGCAGACGGGTCGCAAGAGAAGCCCTTCAAGAGCGTAGGACATGCGTATCTACAGCGGGGCGAGCAGGCGCAGTACATTCAGAAGCGCAAGGAGGGCGATGAGAAGGAGGCAACGTACAAGCCCGCTGCGAAGGCGGCCATGAAGAAGGCGATCACCTACGCAGCGGCGCAGAAGAAGAAGGCCGGCAAGGAGGAGGAGCTGGCGATCCGACAGAAGCAGGAAGAAGAAGAGCGCAACAAGGCGCTTGAAGAAGCTAAGAAGATTGTTATCGAGGAAGACCCCAGCTTTCCCAAGGCCGCGAGAATCAATTTGGGCGAGACGAGGCCAGAGATCGTGAAGCTGGGGTCGGGTGAGCGTCCGAAGCACCTCGACTACTCCAGCGGCGATCGAGGCTCAAGAGTACGTGTGTTTGGGCGCGTACACAGGCAGAGGAAGCAGAAGGAGGTTCTGTTCGTCACTCTGAGGGACGGCTACGGCTACATGCAGTGTGTGCTCACTGGGCAGTTGGCGAAGACCTACAATGCTGTGACCTTGTCGAGAGAAACGAGCATGATGATTACCGGCGAGATGTGGGAGGTGCCACCAGGAGCCCACGCACCTGACAACCGCGAGCTTCATGCCGACTATTTCGAGATTGTCGGCAAGGCACCGGGTGGGGAGGACGCGATCACCAACAAAGTCCAGGCGAAGGGCGACCCACAACACCTCCTAGACATGCGTCACCTCGTCCTCCGTGGTGAGACAGCGTCAGCTGTCATGTTCGTGCGCGACGCCGTCGAGCACGCGTTCAACGTCAAGTACCACGAGCTGGGCTACATCAAGGTCTCACCACCGGCTCTCGTCCAAACCCAGGTCGAAGGCGGCGCCACTCTGTTCGAGTTCGACTACTACCAAGAAAAGGCCTTCCTCACCCAATCCTCCCAACTCTATCTCGAAACCGCCCTCCCCTTCGCCGGCAACGTCTACTGCATTGAAAAGTCTTTCCGCGCCGAGAAATCCCTCACCCGCCGCCACCTCTCGGAGTACACGCACGTCGAAGCCGAGCTCGACTTCATCAACTTCAACGACCTCCTGACCCATCTCGAAGACATGATCTGCGGTGTGCTGGAAAAAGTCATGGCCCAGCCCCGCATCGCGGCCATGCTTAACGACCTGAACCCGGACTTCCGTCTCCCGGAGCGCCCCTTCAAGCGCATGAAGTACGCCGACGCTATCGACTGGCTGCGCGAGCACGACATCCCCAACGAGGACGGCGAGCCGCACCAGTTCGGCGACGATATCGCCGAGGCCGCCGAGCGCCGCATGACCGATATCATCAACCGGCCCATCTTCCTCACCCATTTCCCCGTCGAGATCAAGGCCTTCTATATGCAGAAGGACAAGAGCGACACGCGCGTCACGGAGAGCGTCGACTGCCTCATGCCTGGCGTTGGCGAGATTGTGGGCGGCAGTATGCGCATGGACGATTATGACGAGCTGATGGCGGCGTATAAGCGTGAAGGGATTCCGGATGCACCGTACTACTGGTACACCGACCAGAGGCGGTACGGGACCAGTGAACATGGTGGGTATGGGTTGGGGCTGGAGCGGTTTCTGGCGTGGTTGTGCAATCAGCACACCGTCAGGGACACTTGCCTGTACCCGCGATACATGGGGAGGTGCAAGCCGTGAGCGGAGACAGGGTGGTGTCGGCATTTGCTTCCGGTGCCTTTCCGCGGTTCGAAGGGCGCTTGCATTAAACAGCATGAGCAATGAGATAGACGAAGAACGGACGGTGCATTAAGAGAAGAGCACGATGAGGAAGATTGGAGCACCACGTAGGGCCGCACGTTTGCACGGTATGGTACATCGTCAAATAGGAAAAAGGCTATAGACACGCAATGCCAGTAGGTCTCCAGCCCCATCCACTAGGCGTCACCTTGTTGCCTCCAACACCAACCCTACCCGCCACCCAATTCCCTTGCCGCCCCTTTCGGACAACTCTAGTAATGGATCGCCTTCCCGTACGTCGCCATAGCCGCCTCCTTGAACGCCTCCGCCAGCGTCGGGTGCGCATGGCTCGTGCGCCCGACGTCCTCAGTGCTCGCCCCATACTCCAGCGCCAACGTACCCTCCGCAATCATCTCGCCCGCATTGGGCCCGACAATGTGCACGCCCAGGATGCGGTCCGTCTCGGCGTCGGCGAGGAACTTCACAATGCCATCGGAGTCGAGGTTGGTCTTGGCGCGACTGTTGGCGGAGAAGGGAAAGCTGCCGACTTTGTACTTCACCCCAGCCTCCTTGAGCTCGGCCTCGTTCTGGCCCACCCACGCGACTTCCGGGTGCGTGTACATGACCGAGGGGATGGCGTTGTAGTTGACATGGCCGTAGTTCTTGGTCAAGAACTCGACGGCGGCCACGGCCTCTTCTTCCGCTTTGTGCGCCAGCATGGGGCCGAAGGTGCAGTCGCCGATGACCCGGATGTGCGGCAGCTTGGTGCGGTATTCGCTGTCAATCACGAGGCGGCCGCGGTTGTCGGTCTCCAGGCCAATGTTCTCGAGGCCAAGGCCAGCGGTGTAGGGGCGGCGGCCGATGGAGACAAGGCAGACGTCCGCGTCAAGCTGGAGATATTGTCAGCAAACTGAATACCCTGTATTGGCTTAAGAAGATCTTACAGTCTGCTCCTTGCCACCCTTCGCAGCCTCGACGGTGAGCTTCACGTCGTCACCACTGTCGTCGCCAGAGGTGACCTTGGTATTCAGCATAAACTTCATGCCTTGCCTGCCTAGAGTTTTTTGGATGTTCTTTGAGATCTCAGCGTCCATCCCCGGCCCGCCAATCTGGCCCAAGAACTCGACTACGGTCACGTCGGCGCCCAGCCTTGACCAGACAGATCCCATCTCCAACCCGATGATACCACCGCCGATGACGATCATCTTTTTGGGGACCTTCTCAAGCGCGATGGCACCAGTAGATGTAATGACCTTCTTCTCGTCAATGGTCAGGCCGGGGAATGGCGTGCTCTCAGAACCAGTCGCAATGAAGATATTCTTGCCCCTCACGCTCGTCTCGCCACCCTCTGCCAGGTTGACCGCGATCGTGTGCTCGTCCGCGAACGCGCCAGTGCCCTTGATGTATTCCACATTGTTCTTCTTGAACAAGAATTCGATACCCTTCGTCAACCCGTTGACTGACGTGTCCTTGGCCTTCATCATCTGCTCGAGGTTGAGTTTGACATCGCCGACTTCGATCCCGCGGTTTTTCGTGTCGTGGAGGACTTGGTGGTAGAGATGCGAATTGTTCAGGAGAGATTTTGAGGGAATGCAGCCGACGTTGAGACAAGTACCGCCGAGAGCGCCGCGCTTTTCCACGCAGGCGACCTAAGAGGCAACAGTCAGTATGAAGCACCCTTGTGGTCTTCATGCAGTGGTTCCGCACCTTCAGTCCCTCTTGTCCAGCTTTGATAGCTGCGACATAACCCGCCACGCCGCCACCAACGATCACTAGGTCCTTCTCTTCTGCGAGGCGGTTAGCTTGTACTCTTGCAGACCTCCCGAACGACTCTTCTACGCACCAGCAGGAGTCGCGTAGCCTCTTCTTTGCGATATCCGGTCCTGGAACAGGGATGTGCAAGGAATGGAGCGGAAGGTTGAAGACTGTGTCGATGGCCGAAAGAGGGCACTGCGCGCGGGCGCTCGAGGTATCATTTGCTTGAACATGACCGCAGAGAGGAACCAGGAGATATCGCCTGGAGAAATTAGGTGTAGGTCGAAGAGGCGGATGGGGGGGTGGTTCTGCGTGTTGGGACAGAAGTGTAGAAGCTCCAGCCGGTGATGGATGTCCAAACCCGCGAAGCTTGGAGGCTCGCCCCCGACGATTTCCGACGCCTCTTTCAGGCATCAAGGCACACTTCTGTCTTCAAAATCTTGGCGTCGAGACGGCTACCAAATTTCGCCCACTGACCGGCGTCCTGGACTTCGACCGACAGCACCCACAACCGACAACTCACCAACCCCGGACACCGTAGCACCAACCGACGCAATGGCCCCCAAGAAGAGCAACAAGGGCGCTGACAGCCTGAACGCGAAGCTTGCTCTGACGATCAAGGTGGGCATAAGAGCAGGAGCCGCCAGCGCGCAATTCGCAAGCTAACACTGCAACAGTCGGGTAAAGTGACGCTGGGATACAAGTCCACGCTGAAGATGCTGCGCTCCGGCAAGGCCAAGCTCATCATCATTGCCGGCAACACTCCCCCGCTGAGAAAGTCGGAGCTCGAGTGTACGTCGGTCCACTGTCCCGCTACGCAAGAAGTTGTGCTGACAATCCTCCAGACTACAGCATGTTGGCCAAGACGAATGTCCACCACTTCTCCGGCAACAACGTAAGCCTCATCCCTCCTTGAAGATTGTGCATCTGTGCACACACAAGAAACTCTTTGCCTGGCGAAGGAGCTCTGCGGCTCTGGAGGGCAATTCGACCTCTTAGAGCCCCGAGAAGCAGCCCCGATCATGGCTGTGGAGGGTCACATTTTGGCTGACCATTCCGCGCAGATCGAGCTGGGCACTGCCTGCGGTAAGCTCTTCCGCTGCTCGACCATGGCCGTCTTGGATGCCGGTGACTCCGACATCCTGAGCGCCAACACCCAGTAAGCGGGAAAAAGAGGATGAGAAGGACGAGGCATGTCAGGATACCCTGGTGAGCATGGCGAACGGCGCGAATGCTGAGAAAGCTGGTGCTGGCTGGAGCAACCCTCCGATTTACGTAGCTCGCTGTCAATGTGACGGCGCGAATGCTCAATCTTACATGTCAACTTACCTGCAATGAAGTCATGACTAAATGCGATTTTCCAGTAGCTTTCACGGGTTCTCGTACCATGTTGCCGCCCGTATTTTTGCGACTCCGTGGTGTCTTCGGTTTCGGCATCTGTTTGCACGTGACCTGGGCCTGAAAAGTGCGTGGATTTCCAATCAGTCTTGGCATTGACTAAGCCCAGTTTCGAACCTTTGTGAACGTCACTTTCTCCTCTTCGACCCTCCCTTCCCACTCACCCACCTCACTAACCCACAGCAATACCGTCGCCATGGCCCGTCGTCCTGCGAGGTGTTACCGCTACTGCAAGAACAAGGTACGCCTCCAAAAATCCAACCAGAAGCGAAAAGGGGGAGCGTGCCGGAGACTAGAGACGCATCACGTGGCGACGACGAGGAAACAGAGGGCGAGCATAGGGACTGACGAGATTTTCCGCAGCCGTACCCCAAGTCGCGCTTCAACCGTGGTGTGCCCGACCCCAAGATCCGAATCTTCGACTTGGGCCGTAAGCGTGCCGGTGTCGACGAGTTCCCCTGCTGCATCCACCTGGTCTCCAACGAGTATGAGCAAGTGAGCTCCGAGGCTCTCGAAGCCGCGCGCATTTGCGCCAACAAGTATGCGACCATCCGAAGAATCCAGAAAGAGAAGAGATAAGAACATTGGGCTGACAGGGGTTGCAAAGGTACCTGGTGAAGAGCGCCGGAAAGGAAGGTTTCCACCTGCGTGTGCGCGCCCACCCCTACCATGTGGTCCGCATCAACAAGATGTTGTCGTGCGCTGGTGCCGATAGGCTGCAGACTGGGATGCGTGGTGCCTTTGGCAAGCCCAACGGCCTCGTCGCTCGTGTCAACATCGGCCAGATCATCCTCTCTGTCCGCACTCGTGACTCTCGTAAGTCGCACCATTCTTCAGTCTTGCAAGGCAAATTTGGAAAACTGACAAGAGTGACCTGTCTAGACCGCGCCACCGCCATCGAGGCGCTCCGCCGCAGCCAGTACAAGTTCCCCGGCCGCCAAAAGATCATCGTCAGCAAGAACTGGGGCTTCACCCCCCTCCACCGCGACGAGTACATTGCCAAGCGCCAAGAGGGCCGCGTTCGCGTCGACGGTGCCTACGTTCAGTTCCTTAAGAACAAGGGCCCGCTCGAGTACAACATGCGCCGCTTCCCCGAGGCGTTTGAGCAGGAGGCTTAAGCGTATGGTGGCGGCATGAAGGATGAGCGGGAGGAAGCACGGAGCGATGCATGTGTCGAGTTTTTGTAAAGCTCGACTGCTGAGATGCTAGATACCAATGCTAAGCTTCTGTGAGCCTTACGATCTCACATCTCCTTCGTCAACGCCCTTTGCGACTTACGTTGTGCTTCTTGCTACAAGTTTCGAGAGTATATTGAGCATCGTCAGTGGTTCATCCCATGGACTGGTATCGCCGCTATTGTTACACTCTTCTCCGTCTCATCCACGGCTCGTTAAGGCGTGAGTGTGAACCTGCTAGGCCTACTTGCCACCGCTCCTTTCGGTGTCATCCTTTCCAGAGCTGCTGTCTGCCTCCTTTGGCACTACAGGCATCTTGGATGCTGCGGCTCCCTTGTTCCCGGACACGAAGACATGGCTCAGGTTCCCATGATTGTCCTCATACTCCGGAGCAGAAGACAGCTTAGCAGGCTTCTCCAATCCCTTGCGCTCCTCCCCCAAAGTCGAGCTCCGCACATTCTCTTCATGCGACTTGGACAGGTTCAACGTCTCATCCACATCCCTCGTCATCTTCTCAATCTCATTCTCCAACGCCTCATCCTTGGTACTCTCCCCTTCCCTCCTCACCTTCATCCCCCTCTCCTCCCGCCACCTCCTCGCCTCTTGCGGCGCACACCTCGCCCAAACCTCCTCCAGCTGCTCCCCCCACCCACACGCCTCCGCCAACTTCCTGACACCGGCATCACAGTCCCCCAACACCAACACATCATC
>JAWXCT010001373.1:0-31388 GCA_034509035.1 Saxispiralis lemnorum
GGACGGAGGTGGTGGGGTTGGGGGTCGGAGAGGGGGTGAGGGTATGCAGCGAAGAAGGAGTTGTGGCCAGAATTCGGGCGTGTGAAGAACGATAGGGGACTAGGCAATGGCGTTTAATGGCTGGGTCATTCGGTTGAGAGTCTTCAGGCTCACATGGGCGCTATGAGAAATTCCTGTATGTGATGCAGATGCAAGACATTCGGATCTACGGGGTGTCGAGCCAACTTGGTAGATACATTGGAGAACTGATTCCTGATTGATCTTGAAAACCACCAATCTATAAGGAGCAAAGCTCACATTAGCAAATACTTCGCAGACCACGTATGATGGATGGTTTGTTGGGTTGATTCGATAAAAAGAAAGAGACGTCGTGATAGCAATGAGGCAAAGCCTTAATGTGGTGGAATACACTGTTGCGCGACGTGGTCTCGAAGTTGCAATGGTGTCGTAGCAACTAGACACGTCTGACTAGACATGGTCTGCAAAGCTCGATAGACGGCACTGAAACTATCGAGTGCTCTCAAGGGCCGAGGGCGGCTCCCAAAGCTGAGCAACGCTCAAAAGACGTTAGTTACTCATTCAGGCGTCTTCTCAAATTCCAGACTGTGTTGCCGAAGCACCCCATCAGTCTGATCAGTCTCTTTGCACTCGTTCCCCAGCCTCGGTAAGGCGATCTTCAGGAAATTTCACGAATGCTACATGTGTATGGTCACTATAGTTGAGTGTTTCTGCAATACTCATGGCGAAATACATACAATGGCAACTACTTTGTCAAATCAAAAGCTTCGGACGTCGTCCATGATGCGTCGCAAAGTATCCCTACATTCGACCAATCTAGAGAGCTCAGCCCATAGCCTGTCAGGTAAAGACACATTTCCCCAAGTGCCATGCTGAAAGCTCCGAATCGGACTTTGTTGCGTCTGCAAGGTTCCGCAAAGGCTACCAAGTAGCGAGCAGTAGCACTCTGTTTTGCACGAGGGCGGATCGCCTATATGCAAGTAGGGCTTTGCAGGCAAGACGGCGAATCGCGCACCCGTCAAGCACACTACTTCGCATGCCATTGAAACGAAATTCGCGGCGACGCTTCACAGTACTCGCAACCTTGGAAGACACTGGGGAGTAGGAGGTAGTACGCGCCACCACCCTCCCGACTCAGTTGATTGCGATTGACCACTTACAGCATTGAGCCGGTACTTTTCTCAAGCCTGACTCGCGCTCGGCTGCTGCAGACCGTCATCTCCGACTCGTCGCCTGGTGCAACGCTCAGGACATCTTCCTTCCTCGCAAGCACATGCAGGAAGGCCGAGTTACATTTACGACGTGCACTGTCCATCCAGACCCTCGTAAATATCTCGAGTTCTTGTCGTTTGGCAGCCCAGAGAATATACCCCTCACAACGCAATGCATGCGAGTACTGGCTTCCCAGCCTAACTCAGCAAGATGTTGAGTGTCGTACGTCGTGCCATGCAAGTGATCAGCCCATGTCGCCAGACCCATGGCCACCGGCAATAGCAGTCGCGGAACGGTTGGATTCGTCGAGGCTCTGGGAAGAAGAACGATCGCCATGCTATCATCCTGAAAACTTCTTTCCTGCTCGCACCGGCCAGGTCCTCAACGATAGATACCAGATTGCGACAAAACTTGGTAATGGAACTCGATCTACTGTGTGGCTCGCACGTGATCTCAATCGGTATGATGAGAAGCTGCTGCAATATCTGGCTTCCACTGACTTTGATAGCTGGCGTTGGCAGCGGGAGAAGTATCTCGCCGTGAAAATCAACTCGGGTGAAGGTTCGACTCGCCAGGAGGGAGAATTGTCCGAGATTGAGATCTTGCAACGCATCTCGCAAACGAACCCGCGGCATCAAGGTTGGCAGTTTGTGCGCAAACTTGTTGATTCCTTCACCGTGGACGGCGCACATCACAAGCATGATTGCCTCGTCTTCGAGCCCTTGCAGGAACCTCTTTGGCTTCACTGTCGACGCTATCCTGGGAAAGTGATTCTCGCTGCGGTACTGAAGGCTGTCGTGCAGATGATTGTAGAAGGATTGATCTATATGCACAACGAATGCGAACTCATTCATACAGGTATATAGATTCCGACCATTGACTGGAGACAAAGAAAGAGATCTTGAGCTGACCGTTGGTCAAGACCTCAAACCCGACAACATCATGGTCAAGATCAAGGATCCTGCCTTTCTTGAGCGAGATGCCCGAGACGAGTACGTCAACCCACTGCCACAAAAGCACGCGCAGAATCGGATTGTCTATTTGGCAAGGTACACTTTCTCAGGCGCTGCCCCTCCACTTCCCCTCGTCAAAATTATGGACTTTGATTTGTCCAAGTCTGGGAACGTACCTCAATCTGGAGCTATCCCGGCCGAAATATATCGCGCGCCAGAAGTCATTCTCGACGTCGGGTATTCATACTCGGCGGACATTTGGAGCTTAGGGGTGATGGGAAGATGCCTCATGTGACTCGCTGACAATGTCAAATTCTGACTGATACTTTTTGCCAGCTGTGGGATCTCCTTGAAGGTAGGAAGCTCTTCAGACCCGCCTTTGTCGACGGCACAGAAGGACCAGGTGAATATCACGATGATTTGCATCTAGTCATGATCACTGCCATGCTTGGACCGCGGCCGCACAGCTTGGATGGCGGCAAAAGAGTGTCCCGGTTCTACAATACAGACGGGAGGTGTTTTGAATCTACGCCGCAGAAATCTGCTGAGCATTTTACGTCTAGGAACATTCAAGAAGCCACATCAGATTTCTAGCAACCTCACACTGGAGAGCCAAGTCACCAAAATCGAAAGCGAAGAAAAGCAGCGTTTTCTCGAGTTCGTAAGGAGAATGCTGAAGTGGCACCCCGAAGACAGAAGCACCGCAAAGGAGCTGTTGAAGGATCCTTTACTTCACACGGACTACGAAGGGCATCAGCCAACAAAAAATAATATGGTGGACGTGACAATCCTGTGAACAAACTGACTCATTCATTGTCACGGTCTCGCTTGAGTGTCTACTCGACCTGGAAGCTTCATAAGGATTATACGATCAACTGAACCCATATAGGGCACTGCAACAACGCGTCATCTGTCCTTCCTACCAAGTCATGACAATGATGCTGCCTATCGGAGGTCTTCCGTGGATCGGCCAAGAAGAAATAGCGGTCCAGCTTACAACGACTGCGAAGGTGGTCCAATACCCCTAGAGATTGGGAGCAAGTGCATTCTGCACTTGCCTCGTCCACGCTCTCCGAGCTCACTTCAACGTGACAGTGCGAATGTCACACCCTTCAAAGAAGTCGTTCAGATTCTTCTCCCAGTCGACGCCATCGACAAAATCGAACTCCAGAAGCCCCAGCCTCTCAAAGGGGCCTTCGACAAGGTCAGTCTGCGGCTCGCAATCCGTCAAGAGCAATGCTGCGTGGCCGGACACTGGTAGAGCGACGACAGAGATCTCTCTACCATCGTTGTTCATCCATTCGTCATCTCTACCCATGAAGAACGTCACCTGCTCATTCGTGAGCTCTGCCAACTGGCAGGACTTTTGCAATGGTAGCTGGACCTCGGAATAATCTGGTCGCACCTCAACGTCGGTGTCTAGGCTTGTCTCCCAGAGCGATGCGTGGCCATTCCAGCTGAAACGCCTCAATCTTCCTCTCAACACTAAGATCCCTTGAATCACCTCTCCGAGGGGCGCCTCGGCAAACCTCTCGCGCACCTCGTGGGCTACAACCCGTGTCTCGACGGAAACGTGAGAGTACCGCTCAGAATCGGAGGGATTGTTCTCGCGCCACTCAACGAGGGTGTCCACGGCAGCCCATGACCAACTCGCGCCACTTCGAGACCGCGTAACGCCTTCAGGAAAAGGCGCAGGCGTCACTACCGCCCAGTCGAGCGACTCTGGCAATGTCGGCTCCCACAGTCCAGCGAGATAGTTCTCTCCACCCAAGGCGCACATGAACAGGAAAGCTAGCCCAGCCAAGGCAGGCAACCGATCTGTGCTATTACTCAGTTTGCGGCTCGTATACTGCTCCACAATCCCCCGCCACAGCTTCCTCACCTCGATGGCATTCTCTGTTCTCACAAAGGATTGCTCTCCCTGCAGCGCCCGCGCAGACACGGCATTGAAAACACTCGAGCTAAGCCGCTGTATGCGATGCTCGAAGCTATCCAGCTTGCCGCCGTTGACGGCATGTCTGGCCTGACACGCCCAGTACAGCTGCTGGGAGCCGAACGTCAGCACGCGCGGGGAGAGGAGGCTCTCCTGTAGTGTCCAGCCGCGCTGGTTGAGGGGCTCTTCGGTGGGGCGGTAGGTGCGCATTTCTTGCGCGATGACGGTGCCCAGGGTGTAGCCTCCCCTGTTGCTGGGGATGTCACGGTCGGGACAGGGGTAGGAGATGGCGCATCGGCTTATGGCGCCCATCGGGGATGAAAAGGCGGGATTGTCAGCGTGTGGCGTCTGAGACTGGCGGAATCCCCTTTGCACGCTCGAGGATTTTGCGACGGAAAGCGTGACGGTGGCTTGGGCGTAGATGGACTGCATGGCGTCAATTTCCTTTGCTTTATCCACGGGGGAGTCTTGTATAATGCAAAGAGCGTCCACCCAGAGGTAGCGGAGACCCAGCCGCCGTGTCCACCAGATGGCGTCCACAATCGTGCTTGGAAGTCCGTCGAGTGCCAATCCGCGTTGCAACTCCTCGTAGGTGTCTTCCGTAAGTGTGACAGGCTGTGGGCCGCCCCAGCAGTAGGAAAGAGCGGCGTATCCTCCACGATTTGAGAGGCTGCGGACGCACACATGCTGCTGCCCATCGCTCTGAAAAGAGTCGGCTTCAGTACCAACATCGATCACACGCGTCGGCAGCTCAGGAAGAGGGCGCGACGATGAGCAAACCGTGTGAGACTGTATGCACTCCTGTATCCAGTTCCGCGCTACTCCAACACTTTCAGGAGTATCCATCTCGGGGTTCACCGGGCGAGAGGACACGAAACGTGAGGCTGGGTCGTCTACGGTGAAAATACTGCACGCATTAGCAAACGACTAGATGAACACAGCCGCTGCTGCCGCCGTGGCGGAGCCTTGAGACTCACCTGACGACGCGAGCACGTCAAAGTAGAGCCCACTTGTCACGCCTCGCTCATGCGCGCCAAGCGGAACGACGTGCAGTTCGACAAGATCATACAGATTGTTGCTCCCAGCGTGAGGCTCGTGTCGGCTGTATGCGTCGCTGTACTCGCTGCGAGTTGACGCGTGGAAGTTGAGGATCAGCATCTCATCGTCTCCATACTCCCTTCCAACATCAACATCACCGCCTCCACAACTGACTACATCTATTTCACTAGTCCGCTCGGCGCCAGGCACCTTGGCCTCGACCCTGAAGGCATCCGCCTTGCCCGTCCAGACGTCCCGCAGCACGTCTCGAAAGACTGCCACGCAGATGGCACAACCGTTTTCGATGTTTCGGCGAAAGATACCGCGAGGAACACGGACATCGATTCCTTCTCCTGATAGAAGCTGCTCAAAATGACGAGTGACTGTCGAGGGCGAGGAAACGACGTTATGTCCCGAGTAAAGTGGAGGAAGGAGGATTTTGGAGCAAATAGTGCAAGCTGAGAGGGGAGTTCTTGTGGAGTCTGCTGGTTGAAAATTATCCAGCAGAGGCATGTTGGCTTTCCGCCGCTGGTCCGTGGTATTGCACAAGAGCGACGGTGGCAAGCCGGTGAAGTCCAATGTACGGCGGATTCAAGCTGAAATAATTGGTGTAGTGGTGCCTTGAGTACACCCAAAACCCTGTGGCCCCAGGCAAATGCGAGCTAAGAAGCTTGTCAGGAATGCCAGGCACGTTAGCGCGACCAAGCTCATCCGAGTGCTACATACGACACTCAGCCATGTCCAAAGATGTTGAAAGTTGTTCCAAAGCCCCTGTCAAGCACGGTGAACGCAGAGCATTGCCGTACAGACAAAAGCACGAATCTGTGGCGCTGATAAGAGCTGCAAGGGCCACATTGGGTGAGAGCACTCAATTTGCTCTGCTTTGCATTGGTCGGCAACAAGGACTCGATTCGCTTCACTTGGCAGCTGTGCGCGACGATAGCGTCTGAAACGCGTGCGTGCATATCGAGCGCGGGTGTCAAGGATGATGCCACGACAAAGGCGCAGAGGGGACGGCTCTTCAGTGAGCCTTCAGTGAGCCCTCTAGTGAGAGGGCAAAGGTTGGAGGGGCCATGTTCGCAGAGGAGTCGTGTTGTCGAGCTCAACAATGGTGGCCAACCGCCATCCTTCTCCAGGCCACTGCCACTTCACAAGATGAAGTGACGGCGACAAGCTGATGAAAGAGTCCTCGCGACAAGCCGAAGCGAGCGTTGAAGGGTGACCATCAAAAATTACGCCCTTAGAGCCCCCGAAGGAGACCTATGGCAGCTTCCCGCCGCGCTGTGCAATGCAGGGGTCACTACCAGAAGCAAAGACATGCATGAGCGTCCGCTTCCGAACAAGGTAAGTATGGAGGAGAAAAAGAGAAAACCAGGTAGGAAAACTGGCAGCAGCGCGCAACTTATACTCGAGCTTGCGCGCTAGACTAGTGCACCGGAGCTTTGCCGGAAATTTGGAAGTCCCGTAGGCTGCCTCAGGCCGATATCAAGCCTCAGGTGTCACCACTCGTGCCACCCCGCGATTCGGCCTTCAGTGCCGTCATCAACGGCCTTCACCACGTCTTGTCTTTAACTGTGGCCACGAAACTCACTACTGCGCGTTGGCGTTTCCAAGAATCTTGCAAACATGGACACCACCGCTACACATTCAACGTGCGCGCTCCTCCGCCTCCCCGACGAGCTGCTCGAATCCATCACCTCTCACCTCTCGCCTCCGACGACGCTCGCCCTCACTCTGACCTCCAAGCGCTTGCACAAAATAGCCAGCTCGCCCATCATCTGGCGTGCCCATTGTCAAAGCACGTGGCGCCACTGGAGCCCCCTCCACGACTTTGACCGAAAGATACATCAGCCGCTCGCGCAGACAGACTGGTATGCTCTGTTCAAAGAAAGAGAGTCGAGAGATCGCTTCGCTCTCAACAAGCTCGAGGGCGTGCTGGCTGGACAGCAGGGCAGGGTTGAATGGCTGGAGCAGATCTGCTCGCTCGGCTATGATGCCAAGGATCTTTTGTTGAGCCATATGAACGACACGCCTGACGATGCCGAGGATGTATTGGCGCGAAGGTTCTGGGCTGAGACTGCGCTGGCGCGGATCCAGAGAGCAGCCGCCTTGGACATCTGGAACCGAGTCTCCAGGGGAGAGGAAGACAGAGTAGAGGTTGGACTGGGAGGTTTCGACTTGTTCGTGCTGGGTGGGGGAAAGGGCGATGTGGTCGACATCGCGAGGAAGCTGGATCAAGTCGCTGGCGAGATCCGGAGTCAAATTGGAGACAGTCAATTCGATTCATTCAGCACTAGAGCGAAGGCGCTTGCGATTACACAGGGACTGTGGGAAAGGAGACTGGTCGGCAACCCAGATTTGCGACATTACCATGCTTTGAGGAACAACTTTCTGCACTTGGTGCTCTTTGGCAAAGGCCCGCACTACCCCAGCCTGCCTCTACAGTCAGCCGCTATCTTCTGCGCCGTGGCTCGTAGGCTGGGAGTCACGGCGCATCCCTCCAACTATCCCAGTCACGTCTACGCAGTTGTGCAGTCGCCGCCTGACGCCACCCTGGACGGCAATCCGCGGCAGTCCTCGCCAAACCACGAACCCGAGTACATGTACATGGACCCCTGGCGTAACAGTGACGAAGTCCCCCTCGACCAACTCACCTTCCGCCTAGCCCAAATGGGCATCACTGAATCCGCTTACCCCGAACATCTCGCCCCCGCCAGCCTCGTAGACACCCTAATCCGCGCCTCGCGCAACATAATGAACTCCGTCCAAGAACAGCGCGAGCGTGTCCACTCCGTCGAAGCACCCACCCACCCCGACTGCGACACAGCCTGGTACGCGATGCTCTGGTCCATGGTCCTCCTCTCCCAACCCTCGGACGACCCCGCTGACGGCCCCAACCTCATGACCCAGCACCGCCGCAAGCAATGCCTCCCCTACCTGGCCGAGCACTTCCAGGCGCACTTTGCCGAGGACCTAGGGCTCATCGAGACGCACATTGTGCCCCTGTTCGCCGCCTCGCGCGAGTTTGACGTGCTCACGCATCTAGTTACGCACCAGCGCGAAAAGGACCGCAATGCGCCTGCGCCCAGTCCACGGAGCGTCGAGGGCGCTGAGGTCGTGAGGCGGAAGATCGGGACGCATTTCCAGCACCGCCGGTACCGGTACGCTGGTGTAGTAGTGGGCTGGGATTTGAAGTGCGTGGCGGATCCAAGATGGATTCAGCAGATGAGAGTCGATGAGCTGCCTAGGGGAAGGGGACAGCCGTTCTACAATGTCGTGTAGGTTTCCCGACCGGATTCCTGGAGAGGAAGTAGAGCGACTGACAGAGCACACCTGCAGGGCCGAGGATCGAAGCATGCGGTACGTTGCCGAGGAGAACGTCGACGAGTCGACGCAAAAGCCGTGTAAGAGTCTCATGCGGCAAGCGGGACGGTGGTTCAAGCGCTGGGACAGAGACGTCGGAAAGTTCGTCAGTAACATCCGAGATGAGTATCCCGATGATTAGAAAGTTAGTCTTGTTTATCTCGAGGCGAGTCTCTCGTCAATGCAGCACTTGCTCGGACGAGTTCGCTTGGTCCCCGCGTTCCCCATTTCCCAACCGCTTTGATCCCTATTCACCCGCTTCAATTCCCCCCTCCCCGACATGGTCCCACAGTGCCTTCAGGCCGCCCCCTATCATCCTCCTTGGCCACTCCAGCCATCCCGCCCATTCCTCTGGGATCGCCAGCTTAATCCCCCGCAACACATACTCGGCATAATTCTGCGTGTACCAAATCGTCAACGCGGCCTTGCTCGCAAGCGCAAAATACGCCAGCAGCACCAACGCGGCGGGGTGCCGGTTCTGGAGTAACCGGATGTAGTCTCCGGAGACGAAAACAGCCCAGGCCCAGACGGCGCCGGACTGGTGCATCTCGGCGCCGTGGTAGCGGAGGGTGCGGAAGACGTCGTGCAGGCTCTGCAGGGACTCGCGCAGGGTGGCGCCTGTGGGCGCGTCGGTTTCCGAGAGGGTGGCGATCATGTTTTCGAGGATGGTGAATTGAGACTCGAAGACGGGAGGGAGCTGGACGTGGGGTTTGGCCCCAGTGGGGACAGAGTTGCCGTGAAACATTAGCTTTAGGGGGCCCTTGACGATATATTCGCGTGTTACGGTGACGACGTCTTTGATGCCCCTGAGGAGGTTATTAGCGGGTGGTGAGATTAATCGCTTGGCGAGACCGCGACGCCCCAGATGTCCGGGGAGGCAGGGCGATGGCGGTAGACAATGGAGTGATTGCATACCTTGTGAGGAGGATCTGGTCTACAACATCTTCCCTGTGCCAATGCGTCAACACTTGCGATGCATCTTCAAGTAATCGAAAGCTGCTTACACGCTAATTTGACCCGATTGTTCTTCGGAAAAAGTGCCGATGGCGCAAGACCTGACGGAGCGCATCGTCAGTCAATCGACAGACTGCGAATCCTCAATGTTCATACACACCGCGCAACGGTCGACACTGAAATCGTCGCCGCCGAAGCGAACAACGCGTTGCTCACATCATCCGTAATCGGCCCGGTCAGCGCCGCCCGAAACCTCGTAATCGCAGCTGCTTGGTGCTTGTCGCAGAGATGCAGGTACTTGGAGCACTCGTGCGGCCGCAGATGGACAATGGAGAGCGCGGAAAGGGCGAGCAGGCCGTGCAGCAGGAAGTCGTGCCGGAAGGCCTCGTTGGGAATGTATTCGGTCCAGAGCTGGCGGACCTCGGCGCTGGCGCCGAGCGCTTTGGCGACGTGGTCGTTGTAGTGGTGCATCAGCTCCATGTCTTGCATCCATTCAGTGGTGCTGTAGGGGATGCCTCTTTCGCGCGCTTCGGGCTGTCATCAGGGGCGTCAGTGGACCGCGCCAACGGGGAAACGTTGAGTATGGAATCGTGTTGATCGGCGGCATTCCTGCAGCCCCGCCTATTCGTTCTTGTGTCTGTTCCTCGACCCATAGATTGAACTTACATCGACATGCCTTGGCGACGGCGTGGCCAAACTGCACGACTCTCCCCTTCGCAAACAGTTGCTGCATGGAGACGCCTCATTACACTATCTCCCATCGATCCGCCTGGTCAGTCGCGTGTCCACGGCGGCATTGATGAGAAGAATGCATGACTACCTTGACCCTCCGCCGCTTGCATTTCGTACACCCGTTATGGCTCTTCTTGGTGCCCAGCTGAGCCATCGATGAGTGACGCGACGGCCTGCAGCGATGCCCGCTTTACGTCAAGACGAGCAAGCGAGGTCAGAGGAGCGGAGGCGGACGATATGTTAGGGCCGAATTGTTCGGCGGGCAAACGCGTGGGACGAGGTGAGGTGGGCATGCCAAGAGATCCAGGTGCTGACTGGGAGTGGTGAGCTTTCTTTAAGCCGCCGCTGTGCTTGCGTCGAGTGCGGTTTTGATATTGATGCCCTGAATTCTGCAGCCTGCTGGACGACGATCCGACCACGGCTTCCACCGTACGCGACAAAATCGCAAAAGCCCCCCCGAACACACTAAGCGTCGCATCCGTGGATCCGCTTTGAGGCCGTGTCAGTCCAGTCTTATTCCAGATACCTCCTATTACAGTGCTACACGATGGAATATACAGAGAAAAACCGTGGGTACCTTTCAATCTAATGCACAGAAGCAGAAGCTTAGTCGTACTGTTTGTACAGTCGGAACCCGCGCTCATAGTGGCCCAGTGTAACGCCAACGCCGACGCCGACGCTCAAAAACAAATCTCCCCACATTAAACGCCATGCAAGCAATCGTCCCTGCTCTTGCTGTCCTATGGTCTCTGAACGCCTTGTTGGAAGAACGATCTACAAACCCCGCCGACACTCCTCGTTCTTCGCTGTTTCAACAGCTGCATCGCCACGGGTGGAGAGCTCTGCTGTGCCTTTTGCGTTCAGCGGCTGCATGCTAACGCGGGTGGGCCTGTCATGCTCACCATGACTGGCTCCCCCGGACTTCGTCGCAGCCATTTGTGCGCGGACGATCTTCTTCACTTCCGCAGGATGAATCCAAGCGAAGATAACGACGGCGGCGAACATCAATAGGGCGTCGAAGGTGTACTGAGGCAGAGGTTAGCGACGCAAAGTCGTGTGGAGAGCGGAGCTGCGGCGCGTGCTTACCAAGTAGACCTCATGGGTCAGGATGTGGCCGTCGAAGCCCTGAATGAACTCGATCAACCGGACGATGGATCGCACGAGGATCAAGGCGCTGACGAGGTACAGGGAGAGCATGTGCCTTTTCCAGGGCACCTCGAAGCTGCGCGTAGTCGGGACTTTGTTCATGCGCATCTGCCAGATACCAGAAGTGATGACGAACTGAACCGCAAAGACCATCAGCCGGACGATTCCCCAAAGGATTTCGAAGCCTTTGTAAGGGGGGAAAGAAAAGAACTCACGAAGCCAAATGCGACGATCTGGACGATCAGACCGCCAATGATGATCTTCTCGCCCGTATCCGCGCTCTTCGCATCTCCAGACGCCATAATACCACCACCGGAAGCCTGCATTAGGAAAGACAGAACGTCGCACGCCACGAAGGTCTTGGTGACCCAGGTGCGCCGGATGAAGAGGTGACTATCACCGTCAGCCATGTACACAATGCGAGCGAGTTCCATGTAGATCGAGGCCGCAAACAGCGCAGGAGCGACCAGAAGCAGAACATTCTGCATGACGTAAGGTCCAATGGTGTATTCGCTATCGTTTTCCGTCGCGGAGAGGGCGCGGCCGATATACCCAATGGTCTCGACTGCAATGGAGAACAATCGTCAGTCGCTCGTTGTCTCTGAGTCTTTGCGACAGCACTCACAGATAACACCGATGACGAATGGCAGCATAAACCACACACGACCGCGGATCATTTGCCAGAGATGCAGGACCGTGAGGATCCCAAAGAGGACGACAAAGATGATGGCGGCCGGCATCGAGACATCGTAGTAGTAGAATTGAAAGCCGGCCCAGGTCTCGTACTCTGCGCCCGCTTCCTGGCGCTCGAAGAGCAGATCAGATGCCATGGTCTGCGCTGCGGTGGAAGAGAGCGGCAACTCCCTCTCCCTGTAGCAGTCGTCGTCTCGTCCGTCGGGTTATCGAGCGGTCAAGTGGATTCTCTGCGCCGGAGTGGCCGGTTGGTGGCGATGCAGCAAATTGCGAGCTTTGAAAACAGAGCTTGCGAGTAATTGAGCACCAAAAGGAAGGCCCCTCTCTGATGAGGGCGTGGCCGCCTTATTTATGTACGCGCATGTCGTCCGTGACTGTTGTCTGTTGAGGCCTCGCGAGAACCCGAGCCTGCACGGTCGTCATTGTTCCGCATCTGCCACAGCCTCCGGAGACGGCCCAAGAAAAGGTAGGCCGCAACCAGCGCCAGCAGATGGGATCCGTATATTGGTAAATACCATCGGCACACTTTTGAAGTCCCTAAATTTCTAGAGGATGATAGTTTGATTGATTCGCATCGTTCCAACTGTATATTCTCCGTACCATACAGTCGAGAGAACGGTACCTGGCTGTTGGTGGTTCAAAGAGGATTAAAGCGAAGCGTACTGTACTTTGTTTGGTCATGCTGGGCCCACAAACCGAGCTTCTGCGAGCGCGAGATCTGGCCCGTGCGCCACAAACGTAGCGGCAAAGTCTCCCTGCGATCTACGATCTTTAAGTGAGAGACCTCCAGCTGGAGCAACTCCTGTGGGCTCGAGTTTTTCGCGAAGGCGACAGGATTCTTGCGAGACGCGTTCATGCACGCGCGGAAAGTTTGTGCGGAGGAAGCTCGCTGCCCGTTGATTCCGCAATGTGTGCCATGCCATTGGTCCCACTGGTCCCTGCAAGGCTAGCAATCCCATCCGAAGCGATAGCATGACGACACTCGAGAGTTGGGCACAAGACGGGTTCAATCAATTTAAGCCTGTGACACGAACGTTTTTGTACCAAAAAGAGTCGTGCGCTCACTTTACCAGCTGCGATTCCGATCTAAAAAACGACCTTGAGGTGAGAGAGCAGAGGTGACAGTATCGATCGAAACAAGACCGTGCGCTGACTACGCAGCCAATGAACCATACTCATATATCATACGTCCGCATCTCATTCCTACAAACATCTACGAGTCTGGATACTCCTTTCGAAGAGCCAGGAATGCTCGACCCTCACCCAACACATCCCATCACGGCACCCCCTTGCCCTGTCTCGTCGCCTTTGCCAACTCACTCTGCGCGGTGTTATCCGCATACCTCTGATAAATTGGCAGGTAATGCTCCCGCTCACTCGTAGTATTGCGAATACTCGGCCGGGCTTCCAATGCCTGCTGCCACTTCCTAAACCGCGCCCAAACAGCCTCGTCTTCACCACCTGCGCCAGGTGCTGGGATCCCTGTGCCGCCTTTGAAGTGGTTGAAAATCCAGAGCCGAACCTGTACAAGCACGACAAGAGCACGTCAGCCGCCATTTCTTCTTACACACGCGCGGTAGGGAACATATTCTTACCACCCACGGCGCGGCCACCAGATCCACCATCCCGATCTCATTTCCGCCCAGGAACCAGGGCCCCTCCCCATCCATCTCCCTGACAAACTCCTTCAGCTTCCCCAACATTTCCTCCCTTGCTCCCGCCAGCCCCTGTTCATCGCTCATAGGCTGCCACTGCAAGAACCGATGAAACGCGGGAATGAACCGGCTCTCCCAGAACCCCATCCATAAGCGCGCACGAGCGCACGCATAGGGGTCTTCGGGCAGTAGCCTAGGGCCGTGGCTGGGGTAGGTCTCGTCGAGGTACTGGCACAGCACTGTGCTTTCGTAGAGGGGTTTCTGGCCCTCGAGCGTGGGAATGGAGAGGGTAGGAACAAGCCCGCGGGGATTGAGGTCGAGCAGCGACTTCGGCTTGTTGTAAGGGTTGACTTCGATGTACTGGTAAGGGATTTGCTTCTCCTCAAGGGTGGTCCAGGTGCGCTGGACGAAAGGACAGCTGGTGGGTCGGTCAGGGTAACATTTCTCTCCGAGCAACAGCGGTCGCACTCACAACCAGCCCGAGTACATCTTCAAGGGTTCCCCTTTCTGGTGCGCATCGACGATAGCCTTTGCAGGTCCCGTCGCTGCTGGGTGCAGGTTGGCATCGGGATGGGAGCCCATGGTGCAAATAAAAATGTATCAAGGTAGGTAGACGAGGGAGATGCAGTAGTGAGAGTTGAAATTGATTGCAAGTATGTAAACGTCAATGCATCGAAGTCCCTGCCTGCCTCGCACACAGCTATATGGTAGACCTGCGGCTAGGAGGTGGGGTCGATGTCAGCCGTTTCTCATGACGTAGGTGGGGTATCTCAGGAGCGGCCGTCGCCGCCTTCAAACATCATGCACCGCGAATTGGGTTTCTCGCCAAACGATTCCGACGAGCCGGGCATCCGCACCTGACCAAGGCACAGTTGCGCAGTAAATCTTCTGTCGTCGGCCTCCCTCGATGCTGCTGGTAGACCAAAAGGCCTGCGACCTCGGGAAGCCCTTCACATGACGACGCAAGGTTTGACCAGCTCTTCCCCAGTCTGCCTCTTCAACGCCTCCTTCTCGTTTTCCTTCTGTCTCTTGCGCGCTTCCAAAGGAAAGAACTTTTGTAGGAAACGCATCGTCTCCCAGTCCAAACATCTTCCGTCCGCAGCCATTACGCTTTCGCTATTGCACATAGGACATCGCTTCATACCCTGCTCCTGCAGCGCAATGATACACGTAATGCAAAATCGAGATCGGCAACATCCCAGGTTGATCGGACGCCATGCCATGGTGTAGCAGACAGGGCAATTCCAGTCGTCTAGTTGCGGAATAATGGCCAGCACTTTGGAGGCGAGCTCGGCATGCAAGTCTCGCGCAATAGAACTCGCGAAGGCCCCTGGCGTGCTCTCTGTGATAAGAGTCTTGCTAGAACTGCCACTAGTGGAGACGGCAAGACCGGGATACTTGCTCTGCAGGCTCTGAAGAAAGAGCTGCCCTTCGAGGTGCGTACGCTTGTCGAACTTCTTCAAAATCTTGGTCATGGCGCACGCGTTCATCTCCTGGAAATGCATGGTTTTGAGGATGTCGACGTTGAGGTTGAGGAACTGTTGCGCAGCGATCTTGGCCTGCGGTGTGCGCATTTTAGCTAGCAGGCCAGTATCGCGTAAGGTCTGGTCGTAGGCTTGTAGGCGCTCCTTCGCCTCCGTGAAGGTCAGCGCGCCACGGCGGGCTTCCGTTTCGGAGTAGAAAACCGGGTTCTCCATGTATATACGGAACATCTCGCGCCAGAAGTATAGATCCCTGTGGCTGACGCTCCGCTTCGCCTCGAACCCCTGTCTGACCGGCTCTACGACGTTCTCGACGGCATCTCCCATCTCTAAAATGTTGCCTTCTAGTCTCTGCGTCTCTTCCAGCCGCAGAGTCTCCAGCTCTTGCAGTTTTGGCTCCAGCAGATCGAAGAAATCGCGCGCAGATGCTAGAGGCAGTTGTACCCAGCGGGCGGCATGCTGTGTAGGCTTTGCGACAGCATCGTGCGCTTCCTCTGACTGGCTTGCTCTGCGTCGCAACGGCGCGGGAGGATGCTGGACAGGCCCCCCGAGATGGAATCGCCGCCCAGCTGTGACAATTTCATGGCGCGCCAGCTTTTGCAGAGCAGCGCGAGTCTCAGGCGCCAGTGTCGCATCGAGAGGCCTGCCCGTGTTGCTATCCGCGAGCACTCGTAGCTGAGGCGTGAACTCCTCCGAAATCGATTCAAGGTGTGGTAAAGACGCGCTGTAGTAGCCCTTCGCATCTCGGTCCTTGAAACCATGGCTGAGCATGGGCCTGTCGAGGTGCTCGCTGAGCTGGCTGAGGGTGTCTGGCGTCAGGCCGATCGCCTCAAGCTCAGTGTGGATCTTCTTGATGCATTTCTTCAGGTTCTTGTACTCGATGGCGCTCTCGAGCCAGTGTTCGGGGAAGTCCTCGGACGCGAGCGTTCGGGTATATTCCTGGCCGAACTTCATCGAGGCGTGGGGACTAGGATGTTCTCGGTAGCAGACCACACTGTGGTGGAGGAGGGATGGGTGTCGCGAGGTCCGTCAGCCCTCGCCGGTCTGTGTTCACGGGGAGGGGGGAGGGTCGGACGGATGGCGCAAGCGTCGCATGGTGCTCATGAAGGTTCTGCAGCGCTCGTGATCAGTCTTCGCGACACGACAGCTCCGGCTCACGGCAGGCACGGCTACGAACGGGAGAGCGTCTAGAAGCTGCTGGCCACAAAGGTGGTGGGCGGGTGTGTCATCTTCCCGCCCTCCCGAGCTCCCGATTCGTGGTCTTGGCGGCAAAGCCAGAGACATCGGCGGGCCGAGCACGTGCCCGCAAGGCTTGTCCTGTGTGTCCATTTCTTTCGTTGCCTTCGATGCCTAGCGCCGGTGACTCGCCCAACGACGAAACAACGCCCTCGACCACACGCGCTTTGCCGCACTGAGATCGCTGCAGCACAAGGGCTATGGTGTCATCGCTCTGGATGCCAATCGTTGCGTGAATGCCTATTGTTGCGTGTGGTTTCGGCTGACCTGAGGAGACGGTGGGTAGGACGCCAGATACATTAAGCAGACAGTCCACGTACAGTATCATATCCTTCCTTCTCCCTCCCTTCTCATAGCACCCTGCATACTGTTTATATCGCTGCAATCCGAATGCTTTCACGATGGGCGCGAGCCAATCCACCACAGACCAAGGCGCGACCAGCGCCGAGAAGGAAGTCAAGAGAAGCTACTACGACCTGCTCGGGGTCGACAGACAGGCAGGAAGCGATGAGATCAAAAAAGCATACCGAAGAAAGGCCCTGGAGCTTCACCCGGATCGCAACTTTGGGAGAGAGGCCGAAGCGACCAAAACCTTTGCCGACGTGGGCGCGGCATACGAGGTGCTATCAGACCCGCAGGAACGTGCATGGTACGACAGCCACGAGAGCGCCATTTTGCGTGGGAGCGATGGAATGGAAGATGAGGGTATCTACGAATATTCGAACGTCAAGGTGACGACCTCAGATGACCTGGCACGGATCTTGAGCAAATGGAACAAGAACGTCGAGCTCTCCGACTCGCCTACTGGCTTCTTTGGCTTCCTCCGAGAGACTTTCGACCAACTGGCAAAGGAGGAGGAGGCAGCCGCGAACTGGCAGAACCTGGTGCCCCCGGAGTACCCCACTTTTGGCCACAAAGACGACACCTTCGACGACGTGGTCAAGCGATTTTATGCCAGCTGGTCGAGCTTTGCCACCGTGAAGACCTTTGCCTGGCGCGACAAATACAAATTGTCCGATGCAACGCATCGCAAGGAGAGGAAATACATGGCAAAGTTGAACGAGGGCTCAAGACGCCAGGGGGTTCGAGAGTTCAACGAAACGGTCCGTTCGTTCGTCGCGTTCGTCCGCAAGCGTGACCCCCGATGCGTCGGATCTAAGCAGTCTGAAGCCGACAGGCAAAACACGTTGCGAGAGGCCACTGCCACACAAGCTGCCAGGGCTCGCGCGGCTAACCAGGCCATGTTCGAGCGGCAGGTGCCGGAATGGACCAAGGCGCGTGACCCGGAAGAATTGGAAGAGAGCGAAGAAGAACAGCAGGTGCAGCAGGTGCTCGAGTGTGTGGTTTGCAACAAAAGCTTCAAAAGCGAGAAGTCATTCGAAAGCCACGAATCAAGCAAAACCCATCTCAGGAAGGTGAAGGACTTGCAGCGAAAAATGGCAAAGGAGGACAAGAATCTCAATCTCGATGGAGATGAGCCCAAAACTCAAGCACCTCTTGCATCTCGACAAGCCGATCAACTCTCTGAAAACGATGAGGCCCTGGCGAAAAGCCCAGACGACGATGTCGATGAGACTATCAGAGCAGATGAGGCAGACATTCCGGCATGTGAATCTTCAGACGCAGAGGACGCAAGCGATACGGAAGCAAGCAGTCCGCCCTCGAATGACCTAAGCAAGAACGGCAAACGTGAGGAATCAGCCTCCGAGGAGTCCGACTATGCATCTCCGGCAACGATCCAAGCTCGCATGCAATCAACATCCTTGGAGACCCCCCAAGCAGATGGCCAAGCCCCTCAGAAAAAGCCCCAAATGCGAAAACAAGGCAAAGCAGCGCAGAAGCGCGCAAAGAAAGCTGCTGCTGCCGCGGCGACGACTGAAGAGACCTCGAGCAATTCCCTGAAATGCGCGGTGTGCCAGGAGGACTTCTCGTCCAAGACTCGGCTGCACACGCATATCAAGCGCGAAGGCCACGCAGCGTTGAAATCTGCTGGGCCCTCCGAAGCTGGTGGCACAGGTAAAGGTAAGAAGCCAAGGGACAAGAAGCAGTAGCCGCTTTAGTGCAGACGAGTGCTCCTGGGGTGGTCAAGCCCAACAATGCATCGACCCCGAGTCGTCCCAATGCCAGGGTCGAAATGTTTTCTGAGAATGCGATTAAGCCTGTGTGGAGGCTTGCCGTCACGCCACGGGGCCGCGCCTGGCCAAAAAGATTGAACTGAATATGAGTTTTGGCAACAATCCATGGATGTCGAAACGCAAGACGATAAGTGCATCACGCCGGGTTGATCAATGCTGCCCAGCTCACCGATGCTCATGGCATGGGCTTTCAGGATTCTCTGCGTCAATGCCGTCTTTCACGTTTTAACATTACACAACACTCGCCTATCATATCTTAGTTCATGCGGGGCAGCGTCTACCTCCTACTGTGGTACGGTCTTGCCCCCTGTGCCCTCTCAGCGTCATGTTGCACTGTCGGCCGGCCGGGAGAGTCGCATCGCAGCCTCGAACTCTTGGCGTAATACTACGCCTGCCCGCCGTCCCCGCTGCCGGCTTATCAGGCCAAGCTCGGATGCACCGACTTTCTCCGCCAACGGCATTGTCGCGCAGACGTCGATGCTACTACTCAACGTTTATGGTTTCTGATAACGCTCTGTCAGTCAAGAATAAGAACGTGATAGCCGTCACATTCTAGATAAGGGCTCACCGCCAGACGTCGGAGCTGAACGAACCCTTCCCACCTTGGTTTATATATCCTCCTAAGACATATCATCGTCGAACTCGAACATACCTACGCTGTTACAACTTCCTCTCCATTTCTCCGTGGCCTGGTTCCGCCCGACTTTCGGCCACCAAGATGACCTCCGAGATCGAGTCGGCCAAAGTCCCCGACGTGGTCGACCTCAAGGAACCCCCCAGCGCCTCGACTATCACTAAAGACAATCATGGCAACACGGTCATCCACAGTGCCGACGGCGAAGTTTTTGTCATCACCAAGGAAGCCGAGCGTCGCATGGTTTGGAAATTCGACCTGCGCATCTTGCCGCTGTTGGCGCTGATGTACCTCTTCAACGCCCTGGACAAGGCAAACTTGGGCAATGCGAAGACGGACGATCTGGAGGTGGACCTGGGGATGGAGGGCACTAATCAGTACAACATACTGCTTTCGATCTTTTTCATCCCATACGTTTTGACGGCGCCGTTTCTGGGCATGCTGGGCAAAAAGTACGGGCCTAGCCGAGTGCTGCCTGCGATGATGTTCTCGTTCGGTCTGATGACATTGCTGGTCATTACGGTATCGAACTTTGGCGGTTTGGTGACGCTCAGATGGTTCCTTGGGATGGCAGAGAGTGCCTTTTTTCCATTGTACGTACCCTCGACAAGATGAACTATCAGAGTCAATTGCTGACGACCGCTATAGGGTCATCTACTACCAAACAACGTTCTACCGCCGCGGCGAGCTCGCCCGACGTCTCGCAATCTTCTACGCTGCTTCCAACATCGCGCTTGCATTCGGCGGCCTGCTGGCCTTTGGCGTCTTCCAGATCGAAGGCGGGGCATTAAGCTCATGGCGTTACCTGTTCGCCTTGGAGGGAGGGCTCACGATGCTTTTTGCCGCCGTCGCGTTTTGGTTTCTGCCCTACTCTGCGGCGTCCGCGAAATTCTTGACGCCTGAGGAGAAAAAGATTGCGTTCTACCGGATGCAGGTATGCTTCTGGTCCACGTCAAACAACTTCCGCATGAATCCCCGGTCTGACGAGAAATGCAGATCGACTCCTCGTCAGTTGTCAATGAGAAGTTCAACATCCGTGACGCAGCCCGGATCTTGAGAGAGCCCACCTCCTGGATTGTTTTCTGCATCCAGATGTGCCTCGGAATCCCGCTGCAGTCCGTTAGCTTGTTCCTGCCGCAAATCAGTAGATTCACCCCGTCTCCATTTGGCACTTCGGCCCAAGCTAACACCACTTGTTTCTAGTCGCGCGACTCGGGTACGACACAGTGAAAACCAACCTCTACACCGTCGCTCCCAACATCACCGGCGCCGTCATGCTCCTCGTTCTCGCCTACGCCTCCGACTACACCCGCTGGCGCTTTCCCTTCATCGCACTCGGCTTCTTCTTCACCTTCTGCGGCTTCATAATCTATGCCTGTAAGCCCTGGGCCCCACCATTTCCTCCCTTGCCGAACCAATTCACTGACACGTCTTTCCCAAAGCCATCAATGTCGAGGCTGACCTTCAAGTCGCGTATT
This sequence comes from Saxispiralis lemnorum, assembly GCA_034509035.1. Lineage (NCBI taxonomy): Eukaryota > Fungi > Ascomycota > Dothideomycetes > Mycosphaerellales > Aeminiaceae > Saxispiralis > Saxispiralis lemnorum. The sequence continues at coordinate 20,662 of JAWXCT010001373.1, forward strand.
ACGCCACCTTCATGATGACCTGGGGCACCTCGGCGCCTTCGGTCCTCCTCGATACATGGTTCAGCAACAACATTGCCGATGAGAACCGTCGGGTGTTCTTTGTCTCCATCGGGTAAACAACCCTAGCTCAAACAATTCACCTAGTGTGTGCCATGGAAAACGCCGAAGCTGACTTGCTGGCCTGAAAGTGTCCCCCTCGCAAACATGATGGGCATAGTCTCTTCCAATATTTTCCGCAACCAGGACGCGCCGGACTATATTCCCGCACTCGCCACCACAGCTGCCTTCGGCGCGACGGGGGTCTTGCTCACCTTATGCCTGGGGACGTACATGGTGAGATGTCTCCCCCCGTTTTCCAGATGATCCTTTGGTTGGATTACTGACCCCTACCAGATCTTCGACAACCGCCGGCGGGACAAGAAGCAAGGGGAGCGGTTGCGGGCGCCGGATGTGCCGACGGAGATTTTGAAAGATGGGCCGAGGGTGGGGGAGTTCAGGTGGTATTACTAGAGGAATGGTGGCGGACCGATGGCGGGTGGAGGTGGTGTTTTGGTTGCGGACGAGTGTTGGGCTAATGTCTTGACGATGATATGATACCGTGAATTCGGGGTTGAGCCGTTGTTACGTTCAAGCTAATATCTTCCTGCCCAATCGTTTGTCGTGTACTTTGCAGGCCTTTTTAGGCCAAGTGTGATGCATGATTACTGAGGATAAGAAATAGTGTTGAATCGGTCAATGCGCAGGTCTTCAGCTCCTTGTGTGATTTTACTGTATACAGTCTGGCTATCGAGACAGGCGTTGAAGTACGGAGGCATAACGTTCTACCTGGGACTGACGACTTTGTTGCAGCGGAGAGACATCGTAGAGCTGCTCAGGGATATGTGTTGTCCGAAAATATCATCCGACTTCGGTTCAAGCTTTGAGCTACGAGCAACGTCGCGACGTAGATATCCCCACTGCAAAGCCCAGAGAACTGCGGTGTAGCGTCGCATGATTGCATCTAGTGTGCAAAAGCTTTCGACGCATGTACAGGTCGTTGTAGTCATTGAGACAGAGGGAACATCTCCCACTTGCTTTCAAGATTTTTCTTTGCCATTTCCTAATCGGGAAGGAGCATATGGGCCCTTTGTCACATTCTCCACCAGCCCATTACGATTACCTCCGCGAGCTTCTACTCTCTGTCGAGGCACTCGCTCCTATCATACAACAAGGCTTTATCACATTGCTTCATCCAAACAGCTCCGCCACGCTCTCCAACCCCTCTTCCTTTCCAGGCTCCAATTGTGGCGCCGCCTCTACCTCCGTCCAGCGCTGCTGTCCAGCCCCCCCCTTCCGCGCAGCCTTCTTCTTCTCCGCCCCGCCAAGTCCAATCCTCCCGGCCTCGTGAACACTCCTCCCTCTCACCCCCTCAAGCAAATCCAGCACCAAACTTCTCTGTGCCCTTTCATTCATCTTTCCCCCCCCATCCCCCGCCAGCTTCGTGAGCACCCGATCCACCTTCGCCCTGTCGACGCCCTGCACACCGCAGAGTATGCTGCGTACCGTCCCTGTGAGTGGCGCGTACAGTGCCAGGATCATGGCCACCAGCGATGCGAGGTCCTTCTGCAGGTCGGCAAAGTAGGCCTCGTGCAGGCTGAGGATGCAGGCCTTGAGAACTTCGGTCGAGACGAACTCACGGACCTGGGGTGCCGGGGGCGTGGAGGAGGTGAAGCGCGGGATGAGGGAGCGGAAGACGCGAGTGATGGTCGTGCAGCAGCGCGTGTCGCGCATGCGGAGGGCGTGGGTGCAGAAGAGGAGGGCAGGTTCGAGGACGGTGGGGTTGGAAAGGAGGATGTCGCGTAATGTGGGTTTGGAGGGGGGCGAATGGCCGTTGCTTTGCTGGCTGTGCGAGGGGGTGGCCTGATGTTGGCTGTCGAACTCGAGGAGGAAAGGAACGAAGGAAACCATAGAATAAGTCAGCTGGCGAAGCACGCTTTCTCCACGCATTTCGTCAGAGAGATCATCGTCTTGTTTGCTTTGCTCGCCAGCGCGTTCGAGTAGCTCCCACTCGGCGCTGATTTTCTGGTCGAGCTTGGTGAAGAGCCGCATCAACAGCGGGGGTAGAAACTGCTCCCTCCGATGAGGCGGACAACGACCAACCAGACCTGTTGTCAAATTGATCAGGGGGTTCAAGTGGTTCGTTGGCAGCGAGTCTGCGTCTGCGAAAAGCGCCTCTGCCAAAGGCTCAGCCAGGCTCGGCCAATCGTAGAAAGCGGACTCAAACTTGGTCATCATGTAAATCACCCCATACCCTTGCTCCCTGATGTTGCGCACAGTGCCTCTGACGTTCGAGGCAAAGCCCTCGTATGAGGTCTTTGACCCGCTGATTCTAGCATAGAACTCTTCCTTGCTTTCGTTCGAGATGCCCGACTGCCAGAATCGGTCCTGCAGCGTACGCTTTATTACCATCTGCAGCTCATCGGGCAAATGTGACCAATTCTCCACGTTGTGAAATGCTTGAGCATGCCGCACCATCTGCAGCATATTCGGCAGGATCACTGGCACTACCTCGCTCCAGAGCTTGCTGGCGACCTCGTACTCCTCACCGTCACTCTGCAATTTTTCAGTAGAGGCTGCAAGCATGCTCTTGGTGCTCCGCAAGGGTGTCGTGTCGTTCTTGCTTTTGATCTCCGCCTGCCGCGCTTGGCCGGCCTCGTCGAGCTCGCGAGACGACCAGTCTTGCGTTTCAGCAAAACCGTAGGCTTTGTAGAAGTCCGGAAGTTCGTTGATGCCGAGACTTAGCCATTGGCTGAACGATTGAAGACTATCGAGCGCGCTCAAAAAGCTCGGGTCTCGCCACGCCTCGTACACAGGGTTCAACATTTGCTGCAGGCGAGCCAAGCGCGTTTCGGGGTCGACACCCGATGCGCGGTGAATGATGGTGAAGAGGAATGCCCTGTAACCCCATACCATGCGTAGATCGTCGCTGTGCTTGCCTATGAGAGCCATCACTTTGGGCTCTAGCTCGTCGTAGACTCCAAGCAACTCGTTTGAGAAGTTCAGGGCCAGCTTCTGGAGCTCACTAGTACGTAGCGCTTCAAATGCCTTGACAGAATCCGAGAAGCTCGAGTACGCCGGTTGATCCTCCAGCGAAAAAGTAAGCAAATGGTACACCACCTGCAACACCAAGGATGTGTCTGGACGGATTGTCCTCAGAAGAGCCACCAAAGCCTGAAGCACTTGCGCCGCTACTTCTGGGTCATCGACATTCGTGCCCATCATGCTCAAACACCATTGGTCGAGTATCTGCGCTGAGGCCATTCGGTCCTTCCCGGCCTGCGCGTGGAGCTCGTCTTCAGACGAGAGCGACGACGCATCCGCTAGCCACATTTGATGGCCTTTCAGAGCGCTCATCACGACTTGAAATTGTGCGTCGAATTGCAAGATATGCAGCCTCTTCTTGGAGTATGCCGCAGGATTCAGGCCACGTGAGTATGTGTACGGACCGCAATCCAGAAGCTGGCGCATCTGGCCGAGCACGTGCTGAAGAGCATCAAATGGCCGGCTTCGAGAGATTGTTTGAATCACCTGGACGCAGTAGCGACGATAGTTGCCCAAGAAGGCATGACGCTCAGGCATGGTGTCGAAGTCGTCGAAAAGGTATTGGACGATTTTGTCGTCGCTGCTCTCGCTTAGCGCCTCGTAACGAAGCAGTCTCTCACTGCAAATCTGCAATAGAGGACCGAGGAAGCGCACAACGAGGTCGACGATATTTTTGTCCTGCACTGTAACGAGCTTGGTCCAGCTGTGCAAGACTGGTATGGATACCACGAGGCTCTGGCTCTGCAAAACGAACAAGAGCAGTTCAAATATCGCAGGCATGTCGAGTGGCATCTGAAGCATTTTGGCTGGGTTCTGCGCCACTACGTCTCCGAGCACGGAAAGGAGATCAGACATCTTCTTTTGCAGGGTGTACTTCTCTTCGTCTTCTCCGGGCAATGTTCTCGAGCGCTGAAATGCACTTCTGATGAGTTGGATTCGGTCCTCTCGCAAAGCCTCCCAGTATAAGCCCGCAGACGGCTCGTTGTTGGCAAATGCGTGAGGCCTGCTCAAGAGGGCATACAGGACCTCCGTCGCTGTTGTTTGCAGCCCGAAACCGTCAGTGTGAAAGGCCAAATATAAGCAGTCCACTGCGTGGATCTCTGCAGCTGCCTTGAGGTTGATCCAAGCCATAGTTGGCCTCATCGCATGCAACGCTTTCAACGCGCAGCCTGTGGCCGCGCGAACGACCTGTGGGTCGCCACCCGCCTTTATTTGCCTCGTGCAGTCTGCCAGGAAATCACAAGTCCGATCCAGCCAGCCTTGATATTCAGACCGCACCTCCTGCCTCCATCCACGCGTTGCCTGGAGCTCAGCATACAGCCCCGGTGGCACCAGCACTTCGTTCAAGCACTGTCCCAGCACTTCTCCCCGCAGACCCGCCACTGTATCTTCCCCTTGGATCACGTCCTCGCTCAAGACCTCGAGCACGTAGAGCACGAACAGCCTCGGCGCCCATCCGCACTCACTCACGGACTTATTCCACAGCGCGACCAGCGCTGCGTCCATGTCACCCCACTCGTCATCGCCCTCCTCATCATGACCCCAGCACCTTTTCGCAACCTCGACCCAAACCTGTGCCGTCTTGTTGCGAATGAAGCTAGGGTCCCGCTCTCCGAGCCCCCCTGCCAAAGTCTTCACCCACTCGCGGATTTGCGCGTGCTGCTCGGCATTGTACGAAGTCCAGCGCAATCTCGCTGCGTGCTCGAGTAGCTGCAGTCCGAAGTAGCGAACGGCATCAGGCTGTGTACGGTCGTCGGCGAAGGTGTAGCCTGTGTGCGGGCTGTCGTGGGCGTGCTTGAGATTCTCGAGATACTCCAGGGCCTGGTGGCGGAGCTCTGAGGGTGTGCGGGGATCGAGGGTGGCGTTTAGAGCTTGTGTTATGGTGGCATGGTCGGAGCGGTTCGGGGGCTGCCAGTAAACGTCGAAGGCGCCGTCGGTAGAGCCCTGCATCGTTGATGAGGGGTTGATTACCGGGGAGAGATCACGGAGGCGCCCTTGAGATCTTGAGAGCGGGAGAATGGAACGAGACTGGGTGAAGCTATGGCGCAGCTGACATGGCCATCTTGCATCGGAGGATGCGGAGAATGAAGCTTTTCACGGCGATGATGGTGGATGTTCAGTTCTTTGGAAGTGATCGCGGGGCTCGGAGCTGGCTCCTTGACGCGAGACGCGTTGTCACGCGACGTGCCGGCGACGTCACCTCACTTCTGCACAATGGAACGTGGAGGACGGTGCACCCACAGTTGATTGCGAAGGTATTGAGAACGAAGAGATGAAGGCTCCGTTCATCATATCTGGCGGAAATTGTACGCGATCAGAGGTCAGATAAGGCATTGCGAGGCCTCATAGTTCCATCACTCTTCAGCTACAGCCCAAAATCATCCGCAAGCACGCATGCTTTGCCTCAATGCTCCTGAAACTCCATTGCCGAGACCAACGCCAAAACATAGTCTTAAATGACCACGTTTTAGAACGGAAAGCCGCCGCCGCCACCGAAGCCAGCAAAGCCTCCCCCTGGAAATCCGCCTCCACCACCTTGCTGAAATTTGAATCTCTGCCCGCCACCACTCCTCTGTTGAAAGAATACGGGTTGCCCGCCACCGCCGAAGCCAAACGGACTGCCCTGGAAAGGTTGCTGTCCTGCCTGAGGATCATTTGGGTCTTCGCCGCGGTCGAAGCGCGCTTTAAGTTCAGGGTCGCTGAGCACCTCGTAGGCCTCGTTGATCGCTTCCATCTTCTTTTGTGCCTCTTCAGGGCTGACACCGTTTTGCGCTGCCTTGTCAGGATGATTCTCCTTGGTAAGTGTGCGAAAGGCCTTCTTGATCTGTCTTTCGTCCGAATCACGAGGCACATTGAGCACCTTGTAGTAGTCCTTGATCTTGCTTCGCTTGAGGAGCGTCTGCGCTTTCTGGAGCAAGTCCTGGATCTTCTGGCTATTACCATGTGTCTCTTTTGCATGGTTCAAAGTGCCGATGGCAGGCTCGAAGTCGTCGGCGTCCAGTTGGCGCTGGGCCTTGTTGAGGAGGGCAGGAAGACAAGACGGGTTGTAAGTGAGCGCTTCATCGCAATAGGCTTGTGCCTTTTTGGGGTTGTTCATTTCTGTGTAGGCTTCACATGTCCGCTCGACGAGGTTGTGATATAGTCCGTCAGGGGCTTGCGCGTGAATGTAGCCCATTTCCCGGTAGGACTTGATGTCGTCCTTCACTTCCTGCAAAAGACCGGGATCTTCGCTTGAGGGTATGAGGAGCTTGACTGCAGATGCGAATTGGCGTTTCTCGACGAGTTGATTGAACTTTTTGAATGTTCTGTCCAGAGCCTTTTGCGATTTGCGCAACTTTGAACATTCCTTGTTGTCTGGGTCGTTGTGCAAGCACTTCGAGATGGCTTGAATGCCTTTATCTGTCTCAGCCAGCGAGTAATATGTCATCGCCGCGATCTGAAGATGCGGTTCCGTCGATCGCGTGTTGATCTGCAGGACATGGTTCAAATCTGCGATGCCCTCCACGATCTCCCCCTTCTCGAATCGACATCTTGCCCTTCGTTGACGCAAGTCCAGCGCTGTGCCTGCCACAAGAATGGCCGTTCCTGCCTGTGATACGCAAGCTTCCCAGTCGCCAGCCTTCTCCGCGTCGAGCGCCAGCTGCGTTGCGCCCTCGGCCTCGTTCAGCTCCTGAACCTCTTGAGAGTCTTGCTTTCCCGCAGCAATATAGTCCTTTCTTGCACCCGCAAAGTCCGCACTCCTGCTCTTTATCTTGGCCCTCTGTGTCAATGCTCCCTCAAATCCAGGCTTCAAGACCAGCACTTGGTCAAAGTCCTTGCTGGCCTGCGTATTCTTGCCTAGCGAGAGGTATGTCGCGCCACGCTTGAAAAGAGTGAGGTAGTTGCTAGGATCTCTCGAAACAGCTATTTCGAAATACGTGAGAGCATCCTGGGCGTTGCCTTGCGCAAGATTCGAGTTAGCGCTGGCGATGAGCTGGGAGACTGGGGTATCGGCGGGAATGTCGGAAGCGGAGATGGCAGCGGCGGCCAGTTGGGGGATGGAAGAGAAGCACAGGGCACTCAACGCGAGCGTCGGTAGGCGGAATATCATTGTCGGCGCAAATGATGTCGAGGGAAAAATGGAGGATGAGTGGAGGCGAGGTGGTCAGTACCTAAGTCGTGCCGGTTGGAATAGATCTGAACAAGTGGCGTTCAGGCGACCTCCTACCCCGGATTCAGCCACATGTTCACGCGTTTTGGCAGCTGTGGCGGTGCTCCTCCCAAAGCTCTCTGATGGTGGGTGACATCAGTCTGGTCATGCCGTGGACGGCTCGAGGTGTTTCTCAACCACCACCTGAATTGAATACCGTGTTTATTCTTGCGTATTCCCTTACTTTTCAATTGGGCAGCGTTGCTCTGCAAATCACCCGATTCCTTTGCCGAACAGTCACTTGCAAGAGATCGGCCTCCTCGCCCTTCTACCGCAACCGCAGCTAAAGGGTCCAGATCGTCTCGAGTTAGAGCTCCTACGACAAATGACCACGCGACGACACGGCCTGTAAATCTTGCAGCACGACATTTGAAGCTCGACGACGTTCCCCAAATCCTCGTGGCCGACAACTCAGCGACTATTCGCTCTTGAGATGCCAGCTCCCCGTCTCTCCATCGCCGGGTCGACCTTTCGGGATCCTCAGAACCGAGAGGTCACTCTACATGGCATCAACGTGGCAGGAGACTCGAAGCATCCTGCTCATCCCGACCTTCCCTCTCAAGAGCCCCGGCACTTTTTCGATGGCGACAGTGTCTCGTTTGTCGACCGGCCGTTTAGCGTCGCAGATGCCCCGACCCACTTTGCCCGCCTGCGACGATGGGGATACAATTGCATCCGCTACATTTACACATGGGAAGCTGTCGAACATGCAGGACCCGGAAATTATGACGAAGGGTTTGCAGAGTTCACGGTCAAAGTCTTGAGAATAGCGAGAGAGTATGGATTCTACGTGTTCATGGACCCGCACCAGGACGTGTGGTCCCGCTTTACTGGAGGATCTGGAGCACCAATGTGGACGGTATATGCATGCGGATTTGACCCTAAGAAGCTGGCGGTCACCCAAGCAGCATTGGTCCAGAACACATGGCCAAATCCAGCCGAGTTTCCAAAGATGGTGTGGGCGACGAACTATACACGACTCGCTGCTCAGACAATTTTCACACTCTTCTTTGCTGGCAGAGATTTTGCACCAAAGTGTGTCATCGACGGCAAGAACATCCAAGACTGGTTACAAGATCATTTTGTAGCAGCTTGCCAGTATCTAGCACAGAAGATACACGACGCGGGAGACCTGGAGCACGAGGTTGTGATCGGACATGAGAGTATCAACGAGCCAAATAAGGGCTACATCGGTCATCAGGATCTGTCAAAGGTTCCAGATGAGCAAAAACTGCGCAAATACACTCATCCCAGTGCCTGGCAAGCAATCCTCACTGGTTCTGGAAGAGCGCTCGAGGTCGAGACGTATGATTTTGGGAGTTTTGGACCTTACAAAAGCGGGTCACAACTCGTTGACCCGAGAGGACAGACAGCGTGGCTCGATCCGTCGACGTGGGATGATACGACATACGGCTGGAAACGTGACGACGGCTGGAAGCTTGGTCAGTGCATCTGGGCACAGCACGGAGTCTGGGACCCTTCAATCGACTCTCTCAATGAGCCAAAGTACTTTTCTGCTCACCCGAAGACCGGGCAAGAGCTGGACGAGCAGTACTTCATCAACAATTACTTTCTTGACTACTTCCGCAAATATTCTTCGGCCATCCGTTCAGTTTGGCCAGAAAGCATGATGCTTATTCAGCCTTGCCCCTTCGACATACCGCCTCTCATCAAAGGCACCGATTTGGACGACAGCAACTTGATCTTCGCCTCCCATTTCTACGACGGCATCACGCTGATTACGAAGAAATGGAACAGGTGGTGGAATGTGGATGTGCTGGGGCTCCTCCGTGGGCGGTACCCTGGTCCCCCTTTCGCCCTAAAGATCGGAGAGACGGCCATTCGTAACTGTTTCAAGGACCAACTGTCCGAGATTCGCCGCGAAGGCATCGAGTACATGGGCCCCCACCCTTGCATGTTCACCGAGATCGGCATTCCATACGACATGGATGACAAGAGAGCCTACAAGACTGGCGACTACAGCTCACAGATCGCAGCCATCGACGCCAACTCTTACGCGCTCGAAGGAAGCGCCGCCCAAGGTTTCACGTGGTGGTTGTACACCGTGCATAACAGCCATTGCTGGGGCGACAACTGGAACGGCGAGGATCTCAGCATCTACAGCGCTGAAGACCGCCCATTGCCGCCCTCCGATCAGAGCTCGGCGACCCGCACCTCCCTTGACCCCGCCAACCCCAGCTACAGCAAAAGCGCTTCCGAGCGCGAGACGAGCGGCCCGGTCGGCCCCAAGAGCCTCGACAAGACCCTCTCCGTCAACTCCATGTCGGCCGCCAACCCCATGACGGCGACCACTTCCTCCTCGTCCTCCGCCACATCACATACCCCCCTCACACCCACAGGCGACGCCACGCCCGGCTTCCGCGCCGCGGAAGCCTACATCCGCCCAACGCCCATCGCCACGCATGGTAACCTCGTCCACTACGCCTTTGACCTCAAGTCCTGCACCTTTACGCTCACACTTAGCTGCATGGCGCCCACGCCCACAGAGCACCCCACAGAAGCCTTCCTGCCGACCTTCCACTTTCCGCGCGGGCGCACGAGCGTCGACGTCAGCGGGGGTAAATGGCAGATCGAGACGATGGCGGACGCTGAGAGCTCGGAGCGGCAGATGCTGAGGTGGTGGCACGGGGAGGGCGAGCAGAAGGTGACGGTGAAAGGTGTTGTGCGAAAGGGAGGCGCGGTGGCGATGGATGGGACGGAAGGGGAGGAGGAGGGCTGGCTCGATGCGTATTGGGGGCTGGGGAAGAATTGTGCCGCTATGTGAGGTTATTGCTCGCGTGTTTGTCCTTCTTGTTGTCCCAAGTTGGGCGTGGGAAGTTTTTGTATGCATCCATATGTGCCTCGTCCTTGGAGGCCTGACCATGATGGTGTTCCTGCCCCTTTCTGCGAACACAGACACACGCGACGTTGTTCGCATCCTCGACGGGAAGGATCATTACGCGCATCCATCCCCACGGCGTGCATCCTGAGAAGACGTCACAGCATCGAAAACCGGGGCGTGCAGGATGCGGCTCCTACATGACGACGCCTCCTTCGATGCGATCTTGTTGTTCCTGTCGCAACATCAGCTGCCGCTGCTTTCCACATGCACGTACCCGTGTTTCGCAGGTGTTGGTCCTGCTGGCTGGACTTTCGGGTTGTTGGTGTTTGAGATGCGTACGCCGCTCTTATAACTAGCAGGTCGTGGGCGGCGCGGACGTGTGGCCCCTTTTATGCATTTGGCTGTTCTGGGATAGTCTCGTGTTGTAGACTTACACAACAACTTCTACGTGCGCTCCCAAGTGGTAGGGTAATGGTTGACTTGACAAGAAGGAAGCCGCGGCCTGCAAAGAGCGCTCGCCGGCTAGCTGGCAAGGCAAGACGACCCGGCCGCGTCCGGCTGGCACCCACAGACTTTGATTGCCCCCAACTCCACCGGTCCTGGCGAGATGAAGGG
>JAWXCT010000166.1:17029-30368 GCA_034509035.1 Saxispiralis lemnorum
GCGAAGGGGAGTGGGGTGAGGGATGCTGGGAAGGGCGGTGGGGCGGGGAATCCGTTGGGCTTGCAGTGAGTGAGAGAGGTAAAGTCTCTGGGTGTGAGCTTCCCATTTGTATCCATTAGTACATCAATCAGTTTAGGAGGAGACCCCAGCATATCTGTGATTAAGGGTTTGATGTGTTATGGTAAGGGTGATGGTTTTTGGGAGGATCTATGGATGATTTGTTGATGATCAGATTGGCAACATTACGGGCGCTTGGATGATGAACGGGTATATGTATTTGGCTTGAGTGTTATTCACGTACGCTGTAAGCTGGTGTGTTGTTCACAAGCAGTAGCGGTGAAGTTGCAAATGAGTTCCTATCTACAGCGTCCCCAAATCCACCGACTGCGAGTCTCTCAATATCAAAACAGCCAAGCTGCACCACCCATCCGCCCTCGTTTTAGTCCCCTCCAGCACTGCACCCGAAACGCCGTCGACCTGTTTCATAGCCTCAAATGATCACACTCAATTCCCACCTCGGCACCCCCTCGCCCTCACCCACGGGGTAATACGGCACCAGCGCATCCGCACTCTGCACATAAGCATCGTTGTAGACACGCCAATACGGCATCCTCACTTTCCTCGCCGGGTGGAACAGCCCCGCCCACACATAATTCATGACCGCCCCCGTCCCCACAGCAAGCCGTACCGCATCAATGGCTTCAATCACCCGATCGATAACGTGCGGGCTCGTCTCGAAGATATTGGGATATAGCAAGTTGAGCAAATGCAGCATGGCGTCCTCGCAGCCCAGCCCCACGACGCCGAGGGCGACGTGCTTGACAACCGCAGCGGCCGTCTGGCGGTGCACCTGGTCGCGATCCACGAGCGCGTCCTCGAGCAGCGGCGTGATGGCATACACATAGTCCTTGGCCATCTCGCCGATGTACTCAAAGAGGAAGGAGAGCGATTTGAGCACGCCGTTCTGCACGTTGAGCTCGGGCACGCGGTACTCGTTCATGAGGGCCGGGAGGACCGTGAAGGGCGCACAGGTCTCGGCCACGATGCCGATGGCGACGGCGGTGCAGACGCGCGACTGGCGCTCTTGCACGCGGAGGTTGTTGAGGAGGGTCGCGAGCACGTCTTGCGGGCCGATGGCTTTGGCGATGAAGCCGAAGGTGTTGTTAGCGGCGCGGCGGATGCCCTTTTTGTGCGCTTTGAGCATGTCGAGCAGCTCGAAGCAGATGCGCATCCATTCACGGGCGTTGACGGATTCGGGGCCGCGATCTGCGATGCGACCGACCAGGTCAATGGTATTCTCTTGGACTTTTTCGTGGCGGTTGCGGAGGATCGGGGTGAGTCGAGGGAGGAGGTCGCGGATAGGTGGCTGCATGCTGCTGATGCCAACAACTGTGACGATGGAACGCATAGCGCCGAGGATGGACCCGAGCACTTCGGGGTATTCTTCACCAAGGTATTCGTAGAGGACGGTGCCGAGCTTGCCCATCAGGCCGTCTTCACCGCACTGCTTCATTACAATGGCGATGCGGGTGACAAGATCGGCGGCTTGCTGTCGGACGGTGGCCGACTTGTTGTTCAGTCTCCAAAGAATAGTCGACACAATCTGTGGCAGGTAAGGTTTGCACCTCGTCCCGAGAGCGTTTACTACTGTGCCGAACCCGTTGAGCAAAACGATGTCCTCCACGCTTTGCTCTTGGAAGGCGTGTAAAATGCCATCGACCAGCCTCTCCTCCAGCCGTTCGTTGATGTCTGCAGCGCCCATAGCCGAGATGACCTTCTCGATCGTCTCGACGGTCATCTTTCGATAAGCTTCGCTCTCGTCCTTGAGGTTGTTGACGATGCGGTCCACGATCTCGCCCACACCGACCTTATTGCCCAGATCGACGGTCGTCTCGACCACCTGCTTGTAATTCCTCTTGTCCAGCGCCATCCGCCTCACCCAGAAGCTCTTAAAGAAGTCGGTCAACACCGTGTCCTTCAGGTATTGCGCGGTAACACCACTGGTGCCGGCGCACTGGCTGATGACCTTGAGCACCACTTTCTTCATTTCCTCATCCGGGCTCTGGAACTCCCGTAGCAAAATCTCCATGATTTGGCTGGTGTAGTAGTTGCTGTACTCCTCGTCCATGAGAGGGATGATGTACCCGACAGCCTTGAGGAATCCCGCGAGACCCTTGCCTCGCTGCTTCCGAGCACCAGTCCAGAGCGGATTAAGAATGTCGTCGAAGCTTTCGATACCGAATGGGTTCGAAGCTTCTGCCAGAGCTGCCAGAGCGAGCGAGGTGACGGTGCGGACTTTGGCTTGCTCATCGTTGAGATTTTCGCCAATGCAGTCGACGAGGCCCTTGAGATGAGGAAGCACCGCGCAGCCCATCAAGATCGGTATTTGCTGTACGATTTTCACACCAGTGTGCCGTGCCTGCCAGGACTTCTTCGACTTGCAAACGGCTTTAAGGAACGGAAGGAGAGTCGGAATACCAAGTGCGGATGCGACGACGGCGAAGGCTCGAGCAGTGGTGTTGCGCACATACTCGTCGACGTGATCAATGTCGGGACGCATTGTTGAAATCATGTGGGCGAGACCTGCAGCTTTCGAGAGATTCGAAATAATCTCACGACCCTCAACTCGAGCGTAGTAGTCCTGATCAATGAGTAAAGGCTCAATGACGACCAGAATCTTGTGCACGTACGGGCGAACGAGGTCGTCCAGTTTGTAAAGCACGCGGTCGATGACTTTGACAAGCAAATGGCGCTCCTGGTCTTCGAGTGATTTCTCCATCAGCAACGGGAGAATCTGATCAAAAAGCGGCCCAGCGCCGAAGTGCCGTGCGTTGTCTGTAAGCTGGCGAAGCGCTGTCTTACGCATGGGCGGCGTCCCGTTTTTGACCTTAAGCAATAGGCGCATGATCTTCCGCTGCTTGAGCTCGTCGACGCTCAACTCGTTCTCGTCTGCACCGTCGACCAGCTTGCCAAAGTAGGTCATGTCCTCGTTCTTGAAGAATTGCAGGTCGCCCACCCCAGGTATGTCCGATGGTAGCTGCTTGCCCATCGATCGCGCATCCACAGGCTCTTGCGACATGAAACCGCCAGTGTTGGCTGGCGTCTCTGCCGGAGCAACGCGACGAGAAGGTGCGCGCAGAGGCTCGTACCCTGGTGGAGGCTCGAGAATCTTGTAACCCTCACTTGGTAGCATCTCGTTGAGCTCCTCGTCCGAAATCGCCGCATTTTTGCCCGAATCCGTCACGAAGGTGGCGGAAGATGGAGCAGGGGTTGCTCCGCCAGCAGCACCAGGCGCAGGCGTCGCAGCACCTGCCGCTGGCGCCGTATCCCATTTTGAGCGTTTCTTGACCTGCGCGACATCGGAACCCACGCCGGGAGTAGCTGTAGTGTCCCATCTCGACCTCTTAGGTGCTGCCTCTCCGTTCGTCGTGTGCCCATTCATCGTCGCTGCGCCATTCGCTCCATCCGTCTCGGGAGCAGGGTCCCACCTCCTCTTCCTTGCCTTCGGCTTCTCCTCCCCAACTGGCTCTGCGCTCTCTTTCAGTGTCACTTGATGCTGAACGCCTTCCGTCTCATCGTCACCTCCTGCAGCGATCGTCTCCTTTCTCTTCTCTTCCACCAGACGTCTCACCCGCTCTTCCTCCTTCTCCAACTCCCGCTCTGCCATGACTTCCTTGTAACTTCGGCCCTCGCCTCCGGTGGGACTCATCCTCGCTCGATCGAATCGCCTCTTCTGATAGTCCGTCTCCCGACTGGCAATTTGCGCCTTCTTTTCCCTCGAGTCCAGAATATCCTCTTCTGCGGTCCCGCCTTGCGCCCATTCGTTGACTTGCGCGTCCGTCGCGGTGTACTGCCCCACCAATCGCCCACCACCCTCGTCACCGTCCATGTCCATGTTCTCCTGGTCATCAGTGGCGATCGATGTGTTGTAGCCGGCGAACTTATCGCGCGAAGAATCGTCGTAGAGCTCCGTGTCAAAGTTCTCGGTCATTGAGGCCTTGGTGTCATTCTTGCGCTGGCTGGAGGACACGCCTGGGGGTCCCTTGTTGCTCGATGCATTGCGCTCGGCTTGCGCCTTGCGTACGCTCTCGAAGTCGGCTGCGAGGGCTGTCAGTGACTTTTTAGCGTTTGAGGGAGGAGTCGAATATACCGTCGGACATGATTGCGTCGCCGCCCGGCCCTGCAGAGGTGAGATGATTCACAATGAGCTTCAGAGGCTGCAGAGGCTTTACCAAGCGGGCTGATATTCTTGCGCAGCCCGGTGGTCGGGATGGATGGCGTTTGATGTTGAAGGTGGAGGGTCGCGGTGTTCCGCCCAAAGCTTCGCGGGTGCTGCACGTGATCATGCCGCCGAATCACGTGTCGGAAGTCTTCCCCGAGCTCCGCAGCGACGAATCCATATAGCAACGAGGGCTCATGGATCCAGCTCTTCTCGCATGGATTCTCCCGCCATCAACAGCCTTTTCAGGCGTCTGGCAACGCATCGCTTCTGCGGAGAGCATCTCAACTTACGGGTTGCGACCAACTTTCAGCAACAATGGCGCTGTCAAAGCTCCAGAACACACATGCGGGACGGCCGCAAGATCAAGACAACCTCGGAGAGTTCCTGGCAGCAAAGAACCGACCAGTTTCCCGAGGATAAGGCTGAAGAGTACCAGAAATATCCGATAGTCACGTCTGACGGGTTACGAGGGAGAAAGGAGAGGCCGCGGCGGGTCAAGATGTTGATGCGAGACTTTATCGAAGACAGCCTATACAACCCTCAGTATGGATACTTTAGTAAGCACGCGACCATCTTCTCTCCAGGAGCGCCGTTCGATTTCAACAACATCAGCAATGAGCCCGAGTTCCACCGACAATTAGGCCAGCGATATACCGAGTTCGAGGACAAGCTAGACGAGAAGGAGTTTGACGATAGCCGCCAGCTTTGGCATACGCCGACGGAGCTGTTCAGACCATATTACGGCGAAGCCATCGCTCGGTACATGGTCGCCAACTACAAATTGACGCTGTTTCCGTACCATGATCTCGTAATATACGAACTGGGAGCCGGCAATGGTACCATGATGCTGAATATCCTCGACTACATTCGCGCCACAGATCCTGAAGTCTACGCGCGCACCAAGTTCCGCATCATTGAAGTCTCGCACAACCTTGCCTCGCTACAAACGAGCAACCTCCAGTCCACAGCCGCCAGCCGCGGCCACCTGGACAAGGTCGAAATCATCAACAAGTCCATCTTCGACTGGACTACCTACGTCCCGACCCCCTGCTTCTTCCTCGCCCTCGAAGTCTTTGACAACTTCGCCCACGACGCCATTCGCTACGACCCCCTCACCGAATCTCCCATGCAAGCCTCTGTCCTGATCGATGCCGCAGGAGACTTCTTCGAATTCTACACCCGCACCCTCGACCCAATCGCGGAGCGTTTCCTCCACGTCCGCGCGAGCGCTTGCGAGGATCGCGCCTACACGCATCCGCTGGGTATGTCGAGGCTGTACCGCTCGCTGCGCCAACGTCTACCCTTCGCCCCCAACCTGACCGAGCCCGAGTACATCCCCACGCGCCTGATGCAGTTCTTCCAGATCCTCGGCCGCCGCTTCCCCGCACACCGCCTTGTGACGTCCGACTTCCACACGCTGCCGCAGACGATTCAGGGGGTGAATTCTCCCGTCGTGCAGACGCGGTATAAGCGGCGCACCGTCCCGGTCACGACACCACTCGTGCATCAGGGGTATTTCGACATCCTCTTCCCAACGGATTTCGGGGTGATGGAGGACATTTACCGTGCGGTGACGGGGCGGTTGACAAGAGTGATGACGCACGAGGACTTTTTCCACCGTTGGGCGTGGACGGAGGACACGCAGATGCGCAATGGCGAGAACGCCATGCTGGGTTGGTACAAGAATGCGAGCGTTATGGTGACGGTGTAAGCGAGTAAAGCTGTGAATACACGGAGGCGAACGCGTTGATCAAGATTTGATTCAAATGTAACAACCCAGCCAGCCTTTTCCGACCTTCCTTGTGGCGCCGCGCTATCTATGTTAACGACAGAGCAAAAAGCCTATATCTCCTGAGATCGGTGCCGAGCTCGGATTCAAAAGCTTCCCAAATTTTTCGAACTCCTCCAAAAGTTCACGAGTGCAATGCCGAAGGATTCACTCGTCTGATTCCTTGCCCTGCGGCACCTCGACCCCAAAGCTCTCTCCCAAGGCCAACCCAAATCGCCTAATGGCCTCGTCAATCTGCTCAAACTTCGCCGCCGCATACGTAGCTCTGAAAAACATACCCTCCCTTCTGCCCCCCTCCTCAGCAAAAAACCAGCTCCCCCGCATCAAAAGCGTCCCATGATCGATAATCCGATGGAAAATCCCCTCCTCAATCGCCTCCATCCCGCGGTCCGGGTACGCAGGGTGCTTGGTATAGTCCACCTCAAACCACTGGAACATGCCCGCGGCAGGCGCGGTCCAGCTTACAATCTCGCGCGGCAAATGGCGCTCGCACGCGGCCAGCAGCGCGTCGCGGCGCGCCGTGTACTCCATGCGGATGTGCACGAGCCAGTCCAGGTAGCCGGCGTGGCCCCAGTGCTCGTCCAGGAGCTTGTAGAGGAGCAGCTGGCTGATGCCCGAAGGGCCCTGGGTTGAGACGTCGGCGTGCGTGCGGTAGAGCGCGCATATTTGCTCTGACGCGGTTATCCAGCCAACGCGCGAGCCCGGGGCGATGACTTTGCTGAAGGAGTCGAAGCGCATGACGCGGCCGTCGGTGTCGAGGGAGAGGAAGGAGGGGACTAGGGAGGCGAGGAAGTCCTTGTGAGTTGTTGGGGCGGGTGGCGCCGGGAAGGAGGCGCCGGTGTAGGGCTGCATTTGGAGGAAGTAGTATGGTTCGTCTTCGAGGAGGTAGAGGTCATGTTTCCGCGCGACGGCGTAAATTTCGCGGCGGCGAGAGGCGGGCTGAGTGCTACCGGTCGGGTTTTGACCCGTTGGGACCGTGTAGACGAGGAAGGGCTTGGGTCCTTTGCGAGCGGTCTCGTCCCAGTTCGACAGGATCGAATCAAGCGAAGTGGCGAGCATGCCATGCTCGTCCATTTCGACGGCAGCGACCCGGGCGCCCATGGGTTTGGCGGTCTCGACCATGGTAGGGAAGGTGTACTGTTCCGTCAAGATCCAATCGCCAGGCTTGCAGAACATGCGGAACGCCATGTCCGTCGCAGATGTCGAGCCAATGCTCATGGTGCAGGCCCAGTCGCGGTACGGCGGGTCGTGAACAATCTCCGTGTGCTCAGTGATCCATCGCAACAGCTGTGCAGAGCCGTGGCCCTGACCGTAGTTGAATGCTGTGGCGATGTCGAAGGCCGACTTGTCCTCTCTCTGGTCGTGCTTCCCAGCCTTAACCTCCACGCCCTTCGAGTGCACATCCTCCTCCGAGAATCCGCCCTTGAGACTCGGCACCTTTGCTCCAAATTCGTCGAAGGGAAAGTACTCGCTCGATGGGAGACCGCCTCCAAGCGAGATCAATCCGGGGTTCTTCAGGAACCTCGCAGCATTCTTCAGCGAGTTGCCCTTACGCGTCGTGACTTCTTCCGTCAAACGGTCTGTACAGCACAAAGTTGTTAGTCACGAGCTCTCCGACCCTCTTCGAATTCAAGCTCATCTTACGGTCCCACCTCTTCGCCAACCCCTTATCCTTCCCCCTCCCCTCGCCCCCCTTGAAGCTCTGCACATCCGCGGACGCCGCAACACCAGCGACCAACTTTCCTGAGGCAGCCCGACGTTTGGCGACAGTCTCGATGGTCAAGCGGTCCGGGACTGTGAAGGAGGACGTGTCCGTTTCAGCGAGGACCTCCGGTTGGATGGCCGAAGGTGGTGGCATCGTGGCGAGACGAGGTGCTTTCGAAGGGTTGGCAAGGTATCAAGGCCAATTAGAACGGAATCTGGGGCGCACAGTGCGTAGTCTGGCTGCAGAAAAATGTACTCGAAAGAACTATCCTTTTACTTCCGTGGGAGCTGCAGGTACTGGATTTCTTCAAACAGCTTCGGCTGGGATCACTCGCCGGAAATACGTCAAGTCGCGAGGAAAAGAGGGAAAAGATAGATGAGGACCGCCACGAGCGTCCCGTCAGAGGCTATTATATAATTGCAATGGACACGGATAGTTGCAAGACAGTCATAGGGCGCAACTCAACGCGACACACCGACTGCAAGGCCGACAACGAGAGGGGCGGGCGCGCTTGTTATCGGCTTATCAGTGCGAACGCGAGGGGTCACGTGCGGTGCTACTTGCAAGGCCGGCAGAAGAGGAAGGTGGTTGAGTTGAACTGGATGTGAAAGTACAGGAGGCCGTGGTCAGAACAAAGGAGACACTACAATGTACTCTAGGTGAGGTATCGATCGAACTCTGTGCACTTCATCACCTGCTTCGCATCCCCTCCCAAATTCCAGACGACGAGGGTATACCTTTGCTCCTATAAACAATACCAACGATCGCACCACAGCCTTCGTGATCAAACCAGAATTGTATCGATGCGCAGAACAGGAAACCGGCCTGTCAAGAAGAGACACCTTCCCCCTACCGCTTAGCCCTCCGACTCCCCTTTCCCCACGTCTTTCCTTTCCCAAAGCACCGTCGCAGACTGGCTCGCCAGCACCCCTAATACTGCTCCTCGGGGCAGTCGAAGGCCAGGTGACCATCCTTTTCACACAGCGCACACCACTTGTCGCCGTCATCCTTGTTGTCAGCCTTCCCGCCGACCTCGCCTTTGTCCAGGGTCCCAATCTCCTTGTCTGCCTTCGCCGGAGACGAGGGCGTGGAGTCGGTATCTTCCGGGTGCTTTGAGTCGTGCTTTGGGGTGAGGTGCGAGCACTCGAGCGTGTCGTGAGACGCCGAGGCGCACATCTCACAATATACTTTCTCTGAGGACTGCGCGGGCTTCTCTGCCGGCGAGGTGGCGGCGACGGGCTTGACGGTATCGGCCCGGCGGCGACCCATGCTCAAGGGCGCGACTTCTTCGACGCTGTGGTCGTCGCCAGTGGGTGTTCTGTCCGTGCGGTCGCTCTCGTGGCGAGCGTGACGGTGATGGTCGGGTGTTGTGCCATCCTGGCGCAAGGAGGCGAGTTCGCTCTCGAGTCCTTCGCGAGCGACACGCTCATCGTCAAGCTGCTTCTGTAGGCCCTGAATCTCGTCCCCGATGCCGGCCGTCGGTGTTTGTTTCCCATTAGGACCGGAGCCGCTGAGGCCATGGATGATCGCTTTGAGGCCGCGGATCTCGTCGTCTTTCTTGTTCATCTCCTTGGAAGACGGGGAAACGGATCCACTAGAGCGCTTGCCCGAATTTTCGCCGTTGGTCAAAGCCGCAGCCTTCTCTCGCTCGCGTCGCAGCTCGCTGCGCCCACGTTCGACCTCGCCGCGCAGGAACTCAACTTCACCTCTAGCTTCGGCTTCACCACGGCGGCTTTCTTCGAGACCCTCCTCGAGTTCCGCGACGAGTTCTTCGAGCTGCTTGAGCTGCGTTGCAACATCTTCAAAGTCCTCTTTGCTCTGGTTAAGCTCCTGCATCTCGGCTAGCTGAGCCATCAGATCACGCTTTTGCTCCTCGTACACGCGCTCAGTCTCCGTGCTCGCCATCTCGAGACTGTCAAGAGTGGATCGAAAATCAGCGCGGTGGGAGTCAAACTCGCTCGTGAGCAAGCTGATCTTTTCGTTCTTCTCTCGCAAGAGCTGCCGCAGCTGCAATGCGGTTTGCTCGTCGTCGTTCGACAAAGAGCCCTTTCTCTCGTCGAACTCGTTTGGCGTCACACCGTCTTGTGGCAGGATAGATGAGAGCTCTTTGACGCTGCTTTCCATTTCCGCCAGGCTCGCAGCCTGCTCCTCCAGCCTCCGATCTCTCTCTTCCAGCTGCTTTCTCAGTCTTTCGATTTCCTGTTCCTGCACACCCCCTGTTCTAGATGGCGAGCGAAGAGGCTGCACAAAGGAAGGCATAGATCCCGAGCTAGCCCCTCGGGGGGTCATCGTTGCAGAGAGGCCACTGGGGTCTCTATCATCGTCCTCATCGTGACGACCAAGCCTTGATCCGGTCCGCGAATACGGCCTAGGGCTGGGCCCGCTTGGTGGCAGCCGAGATGTAGTCGAGCTCTTAAGGTTGTTCTTACTCGGTGTTGCCCCAGGCCGTCGCCCCTGCGTGCTCTGTGAGAGGGTCCGCGCCGGGGTCGGTGCCAGATTTGGCTGGTTCTTCCTAAGGGGAGATTCGGGGCGGGTAATCGAGGGTCTCTTAGGTTTGAAGGTGGGGCTCGAAGGCCGTACACCTGGGCCGACCGTCTGCGCGAGCTTGTGTGGCATGGCTGAGGTCAAACTCTTCTTGTTCTCCATGCTTTCGGTGCGATGCCCGTTAACGGTGCTGTACGATGGAGTGTTCGGAGTGCCAGGGTAGGAGTCGCCAGATCCGTTGGGAGAGCCTCGCTTTTCGGCGCGGTGGATCGGTAGGAAAATACCGGCGCCGGGGACAGATGTTCTGAAGTAATTTGTGCTGTCTCGTGTCAGCTAGCCAACATGTCTCTACCAACATAGCAGTTGGGCGCGATCCCCTACCCTTCGACATCTCCGCTGTTTTTTCCCTTCGCCGCAAATTCCCGATCCAGCTCGACGCCCACGAATCTACCGGTCTTGCCCTTCACGACGCCCACGAACTTGACGGTGCCATACATCTCGCCGGGCACGTTGACCGCATCGCCGACCTGGATGCTATGTCAGCGGCTACTCGTAGCCACGTTTCATCCGCTCTGCCCGCCCTGAGCATGGGCACGCTTGAATCGCATCGCTCCACTTACTTCCAACTCCCCGATATCCGCCTTGCTGCCCGGTGTTTTCGGATGCCCCGAGCCCGTCAAAGCCTGAAGACTCGCCTTCCTATTGACCGCAGTGGTGCTCGCACTCAGACCAGGCGAGATCGTGCTCTGATTGCTGTAGGAGGGGCGCTGGAGCCCCGGTCGCTGGCGGGGTGTCTGGAGAGACATGGCGTGATGGATGGCTCGTCTGTTTCGCTTTGCGCTGACAGGGATAGTCGAATTATATGAAAGAAAAGGGTCGTTGTCGTCAGTGGATGTTGTGAAGGAGCGTGGGGTCAGGCCGTGGCACTGAGTTCAGGAGACGGTGGGAAAGTTGATTTGATAAACAGTCGGCTCGTTGGGCGTCATTGCTGAACTGGCGGGCGGCAGTGAGACTTGCAGTGGACGTGTCACGTGGCCGTCCACAGGTCGATGAGACCTGGTCGAACCAGCAAGAATCTCGTCGTTCACAAGTGCCGGTGAGCAGAAGAATAATTCGGGTTGCGGAAGACGCGAACAACCTGCAGGCGCGTGTTGATCGGCTGCGAAGTCTCTGTTTACTCGCGCGCAAGCAAGCGTTCCGTCGTGCCTGTCCGAGCAGGCTCGCGGTCCCGCACCTGCAGTAAAAGTAACTGCTGGTTTCCAGCCGCTGCATAGGCAAAGGGGACGGCAGTGAATTTCCACCACCCGCCGCTCGCACCCCAGGTTTGGACCTCGGCGCTCGGTGTGCGGAGCCCCCACACCCAGACTCTTGTCCACCCTCGACCAACACCAAAGACCATCTAATTCCACGACGTCCCCCTCTGGTTACCTGCCACTCGCCAGCTCACGATGGCCGGCGAAGTACGGCAAAATATCGATGAGGCCTCTCTGGAGCGCTACATCCAGAGCAATGTACCCGAGATCAAGACCCCGCTGAGCATAAAGCAGTTTGGCTATGGCCAGGTAGAGCTTGATACAACAATCGCAATGAGAAACCGAATGCGCGCTGACCAGGTTCAAGTCTAACCCGACGTACCTCCTCACAGCCGCCGATAATGGCAAATACGTCTTGCGCAAAAAGCCCCCAGGCGACCTTCTTTCTACGACAGCCCATCAGGTCGACCGCGAATACCGCATCATCCACGCCCTCGAGAACACCGACGTCCCTGTACCGCGCGCGCTATGCCTCTGCGAGGACAAGAGCATTGTCGGCACAGCCTTCTACATCATGTCCTTCCTCCAGGGTCGCATCTTCGAGGACCCCAGCCTGCCTGATGTAAAGCCCGAGCACCGCCGCGAGATGTGGCGTTCCGTCATTACGACCCTTGCCAAATTCCACAGCGTGAACCCCGAGAGTGTAGGGCTAGGAGACTTTAGGCGCAGAGATAGGTTCTACAATCGCCAGCTGAAGACGTTCGCGCGGATCAGTCTAGCGCAGGCGGAGTCGGTGGATGTAGACACGCACAAGCCCGTGGGCAAGATTCCCCATTTCGACGACATGACGGCTTTCTTCAAGCAAGCGGAAACGCAGCCAAGGGACCGGTCGACTTTCGTGCATGGGGACTACAAGGTGGACAATCTTGTGTTCCACCCCACGGAGCCGAGGGTAATTGGAATCTTGGACTGGGAGATGGTACGTGGAATTGGCGACACTATTGAACACTCGGTCATACTAACGAAGCCAGGCGACCATCGGCCACCCTCTGTCCGACCTTGTGAACCTCATCATGCCCTACACTATGGCCAACAAACCCCAAGCCTTACAATCCAACCGCGGCAACCCCGCGTTCCTCCCCGGCCACACGCCCGGCCTTCCCAGCAAAAAAGAAGCCATCGGCTGGTACAACGACGTCGTCGGCTTCCACTACCCGCCCAAGGAGTTGACGTGGGGTGAAGCGTTCGGCGCCTACCGGGGCAGCGTGATCATGCAGGGCATCGCGGCAAGGTATGCGCGCCGGCAGGCTAGCAGCGAGAAGGCGAAGGAGTATGGCGAGGCGATGGGGCCAATGGGCGAGGTGGGCTGGGGGTTTGTGCAAGACGTGAAGCGCGCGATCGGGACTGAGGGGGAGAAGGCGAAGCTGTGACTGTTGTACCTGGGTTCGAAGATCTCTTTCTTGGATTTTGCGAAGCGTACACGTCGAGTCCTCTTTCCAGTCTTTCCTTTCTCTTCCCATCCCACTCCGCCCTCCTCACCCGCCTTCATCTCCCCCCCTTACATCCCCGCTACCCTCTTCCCATACGCCCCCAACCCCGTCAACGCCAAAACACTCAACCCAATCGGCAGCCCCTTCCCCGTCTTAATCGCGCGCGGCACCGAGCTCCCCGCCAGCACCACGCTCGCGAGCAGCGCAATCTCGGCGCCGTACTGCTGCCGGTTCGTCATGCGGTACCCGCCCAGCGCGTAGAGGGCGCCGACCGTGCAGCCGGCTGCGATCGAGGGGACGGACCCCGTGCGCGCGTAGCCGGTGATGCCGCCGCCGGCAGTGAGGGCGGCGAGAACGTAGGCGAGGGTGGGGAGGGACTGTGTGGTTGAGAGGGGG
>JAWXCT010000166.1:38466-68934 GCA_034509035.1 Saxispiralis lemnorum
ACCCCCACCCCCACCTCCCCGGGGTTCCGGAATTCGCTCCAGTGCCTCCATCATCACGACCGAGTTCCCGCGGATCACGCACATGCCCAGCCGTGCTTTTTCGCCGTTCGCTTTGCTCTCCGTCGCTTCGTCGAGGACCATGTTGAGGAAGACCTGCGCAGCGGATGGAAGGGTTAGTCGCACTTGCGGCTTGAGGAGGTGAGGATGTGGGTGTTTTTTACGTCGTAGCCGCGGAGGGTGCCCATGACTTTGCGCGAGCCGTTTAGTTGGACTTCGATGCGCTTGTCGAGGTACTGCGTTTAAACGGTGTTAGATTGCAATTCGCCTCAGTTTGACTGCGCCTTTGTGTGGTTTAAGTTGCAATTCGTACCTTCTTGAGCTCTGGTTGCGCTTGAGGCATTTTGGCGGCGGTGATTAGCTTGTGGGATGTGGTTTACGGAGGGTTTGGCGGGCGCGGTTTTTGATGTAGAATGCGCTGCGCTCGAGTTGCGCGTGATTAACGGAAGGTTGACCGAGCGGATGCATTCGGCTGCTGCCGCTGTATGTGGCATGACTCGCCAGAGCTCTCGCACGTGATGTCTAACAGCTGGCCTGACTCCATCGATGCATTGGCTCCCATTACGTCCCTTCGACAGTCGCAATTTCTTCAGAACTCAACTCAGACGGATCCAGTTTTGCGCGCTTGGCGACGACTATGCCCGCGAAAAAGACGCCTTCCCCGGCCGCCGCGCCGCCCCAAAAGTCCCCCGTCGTAACCTCGAGCTCCGCCTCCCAACCCGCCAAAGCCGCCAACAGGCCTGCAGGCTCATCGCAGCCAGCCTCGGTCCGGAACGCACAGGATACGCAGGAAGTCGTCTGGGCGGTATGGGAAAACTACAACAGCAAGACTCCGCAGCGGACGAAGCTGCTGGATGTCTTTATGGGGTTTCTGGTGGTGGTTGCGGTGTTGCAGTTCGTGTATGTGGTGGGGGTGGGGAATTATGTGAGTCGAGATCGCTCTCCTGCGTGTTGCGGTATGATGTCGGAGACATGGGTCGGCAGCAGAGGGCCAGGCACGCCTTGAAACGGCTCGACGGAACGGGCACAAACAGCGCAATGAATGGATGGGGTGTTGACTATGTTGCAGCCATTCAATGCTTTCTTGGCAGGTTTCAGCGCAACCGTCGGGCAGTTCGTGCTCACGGCCAGTCTGCGGATCCAGACGAACGCAGACAACAAGGCAGAGTTCAAAGAGTTGTCGCATGAGAGGTAGGCGCCCGTTTAGATCCAACACGTGTGGAAGCAATGAGACTGACCAAGCACAGAGCGTTCGCGGACTTTGTATTTGGGAGCATCATTTTGCATTTCTTTTGTGTCAATTTTATCAACTAGACCTTGAGAACGAATGCCCAAAGGCTTGGGGTATTGTAGCCTCCTTAAAAGAAAAGAACCGTTTACATCCACGTGCAATTGGCTCACGGTTAAACGATAACACCTCCTGGCCGTGAGTGCTTGCAGGAAGGCCCCGGCGGGGAATCATTTTGTGAGTGACGCCGACGCTGACAAAAGAGACTTGTCCTGTGATCCTAAATGAAAGTCGCGCGACAGCGCGAGCATTGTGCACCGATGCTAATCCATAGTTCCACCCGCTAAAACGCTCGAACAAACATGCCCCAATCTTCGTCAACCACAACCATTCTCTAGGCTCCGCCCCTCGGTGCTTGTTTCCACCGTTTGTAAACCCTCACGTCAGCATTGACGGCCACGAACTTTCGCTCTTTGGGATCGTATGCGCTTTGCACATCAAAGAAGAATCGTCCCCGCTCGCCTCTCACTTCCACCATTCCTTGCACCATAAAACTCCCGCGCGGCGGCTCGATTTTCTTAGGACTCCACTTCTTGCTCAAGTTGGCTGCGAAGACGTGCAGCGCGATCGGCAAATCGTTTGTAGAGGGTGCGACAGCGGAAAAAGATGGTAATGGGAGGGGGAAAGTGTAAGGAGGGCCTGCCTGGCCGTCTCTTGAGCCGATCTGACGAGTAGCGTCGGCGTCGGAGCTGGAACCCACAACAGCATTGCTGGTGTTGGCGTTGGCGTTGGGTGAAGTCTGTGGATCGCCCATCTGCTTGCCCCGAGCCTGCTGCTGCTTGGCGACCATTTCCATCGCGTGTTTGAAGCGCTCCTCGGGGCTCAAGGGGTCGCGGCCTTCCCACCCAACAGCTTGCTTCATCTTTCGCCACTGCATACCGGCTAGCACTTTCATGGATGCCCATGCGCTACCTGCGACTGCCGAAGGCCAGAGAATGCGCGTGAGTTTTGACTGGTGCTCCGCCTCTATAAACTCTTCACCCCAGCCAACGAAGTTGTCGCCTATCGCGATACCCCTTCGCGCATACTCCGGGGGAGGGCCTTCTGGGAAGTTGAGGTAGAGCCACCATTTCCCCGCTTTCGCGTCCTTGCCCAACTGTTTCGCGATGGTTGGATGTTGCGAGCATCCATTCACGATCAGCACCACCAGCTCATCATGAATCCGCTTACTAAGCTGCTTATCTTTCGAGATCCTGACGAACTCGAGCCACTCCGGATCGCTACCCTTGTACCACTCCCGTGGCTGTTTGCGCGCCCATGTGAGAGGTATAAAGAGGGCCTCATCGTCTTCAATAATCATATCTTCTTCGCCCTCACCCATCTGTCCATCCTCGCTCGGTTGCCCGTCCGTTGCTTGCTCTTGCTCCAATTCGTCCATGTTCTCGAATTCAATGTCTATATCGGCCATTCGCCATAGCGCCCTCATCCAGAAGAAAATGACAAACGTGTAGAAGAAGGCAGTCATTAATCTTCTGCGGGTGAAGACGCGCTTACGAAGCCGGACTGCCTGCATCCGCATGGGCTGTTGTTGGAGAGGCGGGGGCCGTCGCAGGAGGCTCCATCGTGCGCGTTGCTGTTGAAGTCGAAAGGGGGCTCCAAGAAATTGCTGCTGGAGAGGCCGCTGCTGCCGCAGCGTGAGAGCGCGAGGGAAACGGTGCATGGTTGGCAAGTCGCGTGCGGGTGGGCTACGTGCGGGTCATGAAGGCGGCAAGGGGGCGATCGAGGATCTGCTGTGGTGTACGAATAACGGATAGTGTCGGTGTTGGAGTGAAGTACACAGGAAGGTAAGAAATCGCGAAGTCGAGGCCGGGAGTTGGGCCTCCGGTCAGTTTGACGGACGAGCGTATTCGAGTCTCGGCCGGGTGGCGCTCCGAGCCTTGGCGTGATGCTCCAAGTAGGCAACAGCAACGACAGCAAGCTTCCCTGTTGATGCTAAAGACATCATTTCGTGTTTCCTCGCTCCCTCATTCACCACATAACCTCGGACGAGACGCAGCCATGTTCAATCCCTCGACCCTTCTCGCCGCCCTCTGTTGGAGCATACCGCTGGCCTCAGCGGCCACTGGCCATGTCTTCATCCTTGACCCTGCCTCCGCGCCAAAGCGATCGAGCACGATAGAAGCTGTACCTGCGCGCATGATCCTGGCGCAACTTGCTGGAGTCGAAGATTATCATGGCGCAGATTTGTCGCGAGTAGACGTCATGAAAGCCATCAACGAGTATGGTGTGCAGGCGCCTCTGTTTGAGGAGAACAAGACGAAGAAGACAGGGATGATATACGTGGAGGGCGTGGACGAACCTGGGTGTACTTGACCCCTTTCCAAAGGTGATGTGGGAATTGGTTCTGATGTTGGTGAACAGCAACGTTTCCAGCGCTCGAGAAAGAGACGCATCTCTCGATATTCCCTGGTCCCTCTGCGAACTCGACGCTTGGTCTCTTCCTTGACCTCGCGCGCCAGATTCCCTCTGATGAACGATTGGGCGACAAATCGGATGCCGCCATCTCAGAAATCCTCCACAACAGCGGAGCATTCTCGTCGTCCGCAGACCGTCAAGTCAAGTTCTACATTGCGCAACAAGCATCACAATTCGACCAGCACGCGCTCGAGCTCATCGAAGAGGGATACACCGTCGTAGCACTCTTTCCCCCCGCTGTTGCCCTGTCTATCGACGAGAGTAGCGGTAGCGAGCAGTGGGGCACCTACACCTTGCCCAAGGTGCAATCGCCCCTCCGCAAGCGCGAACTGGAACAGCCACTTGCGTCTGACGCTGTGGCTTCCTCCTCCAGCACCTCTACGCCAGCACCGACTGGTAACTCCACTGGCCCTGTGGTCGGCGTTCTGCCTAACTGCTTCACGACACTCTCCAGCTGCCAATCCCTCACCAACAACTGCAGCGGCCACGGCTCGTGCAAGCAGAAATACGAGGACTCGACCGCCCGCGACTCGCCGTTCAAGAACTGCTTTGTGTGTGAGTGCAGCGTCGAAAAATCAACCGACGAGAAGACCGGCGGCGAGAAGACGACAGTGTGGGGTGGGGCGGCGTGCCAGAAGAGGGACGTGAGCGTACAGTTCTGGTTGATTGCGCTGTTCACGATTGGTCTGCTTGCCATTGTCTCGTTTGCGGTCGGCCAGATTTGGAGCATGGGCAGCGAGGAGCTGCCAAGTGTGATTGGGGCTGGCGTCAGTGGACCGCCAAAGCGGTAAAGAGGGCACGCGATGAGATGGCGTTCACGGCGTTTGGGGAGCCAATGGAGGTTTCTGTTTGTATAGCGGGTTTTGTGTACGATGTGAAGTTGTCTTCTCCCCTTTTTCTATATTGTGTTGACGGGTCACCCATTTTCTGTGCCTCGTGTGACCACCACCACAGTGTTCAGTCGGCAGCGCGAACATTTCCATCGTTATCTTTGCCGTCATGTATCCATGTTGGGCGTGGCGCTTTCATCATTCTCGTTCTCATCCCGACGTCGTATAGCAGGACATCGGTCATGAATTGAGTTCCGACTCTTTAATGCGGCGCTTCTTGTCTGGGGACCCTTTGCTTTGCATGGTCCTCTCAACCTATTCTTGTTGCGACTGTGGCTCGCCTCCAGCGTTAGCACCACTCTTCTTCCCCTTCTCTTCCTCTTGCCGAAACAACTCTTTCCAATAGTCCGGCTTATACCCATCCATGAGTTGCGTATACTCAGGACCGGCTTTGACCCAACCTTTAACGCCACCCTCGAGCACCATGACCTGCATTTCCTTGTCCTGAGCGACATTGCGAACATGCTCCAAGAACCATCCAGCACAACGAGGCCCTCGACCACTCGACGAACCACATGTGAACACGACCCATTCGATGTCGCTCTTGTACGCCAGCTCATACCTAATCTCCATAATCAATCGTCTGAGAGACACTGGGAAATTAAGTTGAATGGACCGCAGGCGTACAGAATTCCTCTATTGAGCCAAAAACCCTGCGCTGGAATGTTGATGCTGCCACGGATTGCTCCGCCCTCGTAGTCTGTCCGGCGGACGTCTACGATCAGCATCGAGGCGATCTTCATCGATAGAACTGTGAATACGCGCCGCTGCGGCATGATGTCGGCGGTCATGGTGGGCTCAGGGTAGGCTGTATGCCATGGCTGTTCAGATGACATGGTTGCGGTGTGATAGCACAGCAGTGTTAAGGAATCGATAAATTGTCGATCGATGGATCTGGAGGACTCGGGGTGGAGGCGCAGAGGTGTGGTGTGCCGTCGAGGTTACGAGGGCGCCAAGTGAGGCAAGTCGGGACGAGGGTCTGCCCGCTTTCCGGCAACTCTGACCAGACGTCAACTCAGTCGCATCACTCAACAACATGGTGGGAAGGTACTGCTCTACGACCCTTTCCCGGGCAAAGGCGCAACTCCGTACCGTACGGAGT
This sequence comes from Saxispiralis lemnorum, assembly GCA_034509035.1. Taxonomy (NCBI): domain Eukaryota; kingdom Fungi; phylum Ascomycota; class Dothideomycetes; order Mycosphaerellales; family Aeminiaceae; genus Saxispiralis; species Saxispiralis lemnorum. The sequence continues at coordinate 44,219 of JAWXCT010000166.1, forward strand.
CTCTTGCAAGACAATTTCTTGATGTCACTGGTCGCCCTCGCCGTGGTTGCGCTTGGGCGGACGCAATGCCGATCCCGCAGTACAACGCGATAGGTCGCCCTCGACGAGGCTGCACGCCCAGCTCAGCCGCAAGCTTCGCGCACGAGGCGTTCTTACTTACCATCCACTACAATCTCCAGCTGGGTCCGCTCACGTATTGCGACGATGTGTACAGCGCATTCAGCAAATCTTTCACGCTCCCACCGGTCCGGGCGTCCTTACGCACAATCGATACAGTGCCTCGGAAGGATACGTACACAGGCACAACACACTCGCACGACCGGTCGGGAGGCAATTACGGCGACATCCATGCGGCTGTGACCATGTAGTAGGGAGGTGTCTCCACGGCGCTGTCTTGCCTCGACCGGTGAAGGCAGGCAACGGTTCAATGGAGACATTTCACCGGAAGCATAGTCTTAGCTATGAGACGCACCTCTCTGCGTTTTAAAATTATAAAGAGGGCTATGCTTCCCCAACGCAGGTTCCAACTGTCTGCTTCCATTGTTTGGTTCGATCTTTTGGGCCCTCTTCAGTCGAATGCCAACAGCAGGCAGGCAGGCAGGCATTGACGACCAGTCTCGAGCTTCGCCACAATGTTTTCTTCTTGGACCGCAGTAGCAGCATGTCAGGCTAAGCCAGGTCACAGGAACGTGGTTGGGTCGAGCCGGGAACTCATCTGGACCCAAGAGACGGCCTCAGGCTTACGCATGCCAGTCGGGCGGCTTTTCACCTGCGCCACCTCTCGCTGAGAAAACAAGGACAGGTCCCTCCGGTCTAAGGCATGCATGAGGCAAGTTGAATGTACGGCCTCATCCATCCTCGCGCCCCGCTCCCTAGCCCCTCGGGGCAGAGTCTCCACCCGGAGCGGCCTCACTCAGGGCGGTCCAGTCGAAAGACGCTGTGTCTTCAATCTCGCCGACGCATCAGGGCGGAGCGAAATTTACTTTCACTGATTGGACGCCCTCGGATCACGTGACTGGTATCCTAAGGCTCGCTCTGGCCATGCTATGAGCCCTTGATCGCCCTGAACACGACGCAGGGCCATGCCTCGCCGAAGCTGCGCACTGATCGTCCGACCTATCTGTCCATTAAATACGAGTCGTCGCCCTCGTCGAAGGTGGGCGGCCTTCGCTTGGGATGACACCATCAACAGCGCCATGAGTGAGTATAAAGCTAGGCTGGCTCTCGTCGGTGTTGAGTCCCATTCATCAAACTACATTCATGCCTCAACTATACCGCACTTGACATGACCAAAAGAACACCTCGCCCAAGTTCCGACAGCGTCTCTACCAGAGGACGGGCACATCACATACAGGAAACTGCTCAGCCCGAACTCTTAACTGGAGTTGGCACTGGATTCCCTCGCCAACCGAACATCGGTCATGTTGACGACTGCTACGAAAGTCATGCGTTCTTCCACTACAAAGACGCCCATCATGCACCCTGGACGCCCCTGCTACATCTATGGGGCCCGCTGCCGGGCGTTTGTGGACCCCAACCCCAGAGTAAGTGCTGTGTAACTTTCTTTCTGTGATTTGGATTAGCATCATTGACATTGTCAAGGACCCCGGTACCTAAACGACGACTCTTTTTATACGGACTCAAGCAACTCGTCCTCTTCAGCACCGAGTCAGAACACGGCCCTTCAACGATACGTGTACTCGAGCAACACTACAACATGTCCATCTTCACCATCGGTGCAGTCGACACAATCATTCGAATGCACCGGGACCGAGACTTCCACAACTCCATCAAAACGGCCGATCCCCCGGGTTCAGGTTTCACCACGCCCCCAGCGTTCCAGATTCAGTTGCAACCAATGCAAAATATCCTGCCGTCGCTTGAGCGACCTCAATCGGCACAAAATCTCCAAGCACGGGTTTGAGCCCCGTCTCGTATGTCTATCCGTTGGATGCTCACACGTGGAGCCGTCGAACCGCGATGATAAAATGAAGTTCCATTGCCGGTCGGTGCACGGCGACTCCGAGGGAGAGGAGGGGTTTTGGAACGAGAACTTCGACTTGGGAGGATAAAGCATACAACCACCGCGTGAAATGCACTCTGTGCTGGATTTCGTGGGGATCCATGCGGCCAACCATTCAATTTGGGGTCTGTTCGCCCGGATCTTCGACTACTCCTTAGTCACTCCGACAGCTTCGGAAACAAGTCGGCTCATCAACAGATTTCAAGCCACCACTGTCGTGATGCTTAGCTGAGGCTGTCTTCTCGCGGTGCGAAGAAACCTTCCAACCATTGGCTTCTAGCAGCCTTATTCGACTCAGCAACGGTGCCTCGCCCTCAAGCTTGTCACCACAGACTCTGATTCCGCAGTCGACACGCAGAATTGCAAAGTGGATTTCAAAGTCTTCATGGCCACGTCAGGAGTCTTCTTTTGTTTTTGACCACCTTGTATTTGATCTTGGGCTCCTGCGTTGCCCATGGCTCGCAGGGATTGAACACGAGCGGAGACATCACGATTGAACAAATGGGACAGGGTGTTTGGGATAAGCATGGGGGTATGCGCTTTGCTCGGCACGGACTTGGGAAAGCAACGAGTGCGTTCTTGAAGCAGGGGATATTTACGATATGATTTCGCTATGCTTTTCCTCATCTCGTCTGGCTTCGCTTCATTTCCGAATCGTATCGTCGTCTCATTCTACCACCGCGATTCTACATTCACAGGCGCTCGACCACAATGGCTGACGCACCACCGCCACCGTTGCAGATACCGGCGCAGCCAGTCTTGCCCTTCGTCTCCCTCAACACACCCAGAAGTGTCGACACGATGCGAGCGCCAGACGCGCCCAGCGGGTGACCGAGGGCAACAGCACCGCCGTGGATGTTGACCTTATCCTCAGACAGGCCGAGCAGCTTCATGTTGGCAAGAGCAACGACGGAGAAGGCCTCGTTGATCTCGAAAGCATCGATATCGTCCTGCTTGACACCAGCGTGCTGCAAAGCCTTTGGGATGGCGAGCGCAGGCGCAGTGGTGAACTTGGAGGGGCTTTTCGCCGCGTCGCCCCAACCCAGAATCTTCGCAACGGGCTTGAGGTTGTGCTTCTGCACGTACTCCTCGCTCGCGAGCACCATAGCAGCACCGCCGTCGCTCAGGGGCGAGGCGTTGGCCGGCGTCACTGTCCCATTCTCCTTCTTGAACACCGCCTTCAGCTGTTTCGTCTTCGCCTCGTTGAAGTTCTTCGGCTCGTCATCCTTGTCAACCACCGTATCCGGCTTCCCCCTAGCACCCGGAATTGTCACCGGCACAATTTCCTCCCCAAACCACCCTTCCTCCTGCGCACGCTGCGCCTTCTTGTATGACCGTATGCAGTAGTCGTCCTGCTCCTCACGCCCAAAGCCGTGGTCCGCGGCGCACTCCTCGCCCTGCAGCCCCATGTGCTGCGCCGAGTACGCGTCCGTCAGCCCGTCCTTCAGCACGCCGTCCACGAGCGACTGGTCCCCGAACTTGGCCCCCGTGCGCATGTTGGGCAGGTAGTGCGGCGTGTTGCTCATGCTCTCGGCGCCGCCGGCGACGACAACCTCGGCATTGCCGCACAAGATCGTCTGCGCTGCCAGCGCCATGGCCTTGACGGACGAGGCGCAGACTTTGTTCACCGTGGTCGCGACCGTGGACTCGGGCAGGCCGGCCTTGATGGCGCATTGCCGGGCCGGGTTCTGGCCCAGGTTCGCCTGGAGCACGTTGCCAAAGTAGACCTCCTCGACTTCGGAAGGCTGGATGCCGGCGCGCTCGACGGCGGCTGTGATCGCGTGGGACCCGAGCTGGACGGCGGTGAGGGCGGAGAGGGAGCCCAGGAACATGCCCACTGGGGTGCGGGCGGCAGATACGATGTAGACGGGTTTCGGAGGTGCCATGGTTGCGGTGGTTGACTGTGAAGCTGTTGGTGTTTTTTCGATTTGCAGAAAACGGAAGCGGAGAGAGTGTTTTGCGACTGTTGGTGATCTTATTATGGTTCGATTGTTGGCGCACGTGGCTGTCAACAAAAATCCGGAGGGGTCTTGTCACAGTTGTGGCTGAAGCTCCTCCGATCCCAGTGTGGCGGGGAAGTCGCAGCGGGTGCAGCCGTAATTTTTCGTGCATACAACTATGAACGTCGAGCAGTGAAATCAAGTTAATTCGCGCGACCTCTCGTGTCGCAGAGTCTACAACCACGACCCTGGACTCCAGTCGCACATCATGGACGATCTGTACGACGAGTTCGGTAACTTCATCGGCGAACCGGAGGAGGACAGCCAGGACGAGGGCGACGCGCTGAATGGCGCGCAATACCTCGACGAAGATGAGGCGGATGCGCACGAGGAGGCAGCCGAGAAGCACCAGGAGTTGATGGAGGTGGATGATGAGGGACCATCAAATGCTGTGGTGCTACACGAGGACAAACAATATTACCCAACCGCGTCTCAGCTCTACGGCCCAGACGTGGAGACGTTGATCCAAGAGGAGGATACGCAGACGTTGCAGCAGCCCATTGTGCAGCCGGTAGAACACAAGAAGTTCACAGTTGAAGAGGAGGACCTGCCTCCCGTGCTGTTTGACCGAGGATTCCTGACGGACCTGATGAGCTTCCCGGAGCAGATACGGAATGTTGCGCTCTGCGGTCATCTGCATCACGGCAAGACGAGCTTTCTGGACACTCTGGTAGATGAGACGCACGATACTTCGAAGCTATGGGAGGGCAAGACGGGCAAGGCGCGGGATGAGCAGATGCGCTACACTGACACACATTTGCTGGAGAGGGAGAGAGGGCTGTCAATCAAGTCGAGCCCGATGAGCTTGGTCTTGCCCGGAACAAAGGGAAAATCACACCTTATCAACGTTCTTGATACACCTGGTCACGTCAACTTCGCGGACGAAGTGGCGGCGTCAATGCGCTTAGTGGACGGGGTGGTGCTAGTTGTCGACGTGGTGGAGGGAGTGCAGGTTCAGACGGAGCTTGCGATCAAGCATGCCGTACTTTCAGGACTTCCACTTGTGTTGCTGGTCAACAAAATGGATCGCCTCATCCTGGAATTGAAGCTACCTCCAACGGACGCCTACTTCAAGTTGAAGCATGTGGTGGAAGAGGTCAATACAGCGATCGAAAACGCCATCCCTGGTCGTGGAGAGCAATATCGCGTCAGCCCGGAGAAGGGCAACGTGTGTTTCTCTTGCAGCTCCATGGGCTGGTCTTTTACATTGCCCTCTTTTGCGGGGATGTATGCTGAGTCGTACCCGAACGCGGAGTTTAATCACATTGAGTTCAGCAAACGATTATGGGGAGACATTTTCTTCAACCCACGCTCACGGAAATTCACTCGGAAGGCGATAGAGGAGAAGTCAAAGAGGGGATTTGTGCATTTCGTTTTGGAACCGATCTACAAACTCTACTCGCATACCATTTCCGAAAGCCCTGAGGATCTTAGGAAAACCCTTGAAGGCCTCGGAATACATCTGAAGCCAACACAACTCAAGTCGAATGCGAGGGATTTGCTGAAGCTTGCTTGCGAACAGTTCTTCGGACCTTCATCAGGGTTTGTGGATATGATGGTCGATCACATACCAAGCCCAGTAGCGGCCGCAAATCAGAAGCTCACCAGCTACTACACTGGACCAATGGACACCAAGACTGCTCAAGCTATGCTGGACTGCGATCCGGAAGGCCCGTTAGTCGTGCACATCACGAAGCTCCTCAGCACCCAGGATGCTCAGGGTTTCAACTCTTTCGGTCGAGTCATGAGTGGTACGGCTCGGCCGGGAGACAAAATTCGAGTGCTAGGCGAGAACTACAGCATTGACGACGAAGAGGACATGGTGAACGCAACGATTGAGCAAGTATGGATCGCCGAAAGCAGGTATAACGTGTTCACGTCTGGCATTCCTGCAGGCAACTTCGTTCTGCTAGGCGGGATAGATAGCAGTATCGTGAAGAGCGCTACTGTCGTCGCACCAAGGCTACCGGAAGATGAAGAGGCGTTCATCTTCAAGCCAGTTGCTCATTTCTTTGAGAGCGTCCTGAAGGTCGCGGTCGAGCCCATAAATCCTTCTGAGCTGCCCAAGATGTTGGACGGTCTGCGCAAAATCAACAAATCCTACCCTCTCATCACTACGAAGGTCGAAGAGAGTGGCGAGCACGTTGTACTCGGCACCGGAGAGCTGTACATGGATTGTGTGCTGCACGATCTGCGGCGACTATACGCACAGATGGACATTAAAGTGTCGGACCCGGTGACCAGATTCTGCGAAACGATTGTCGACCAAAGTGCCATCAAGTGCTACGCGTTGACACCCAACAAGAAGAACAAGCTCACATTTGTGGCTGAGCCGCTTGACGATGGCATAGGAGAAGACATCGAGAGCGGCAAAGTCAGCATTAAAGACTCCGTGCGAAAAGTCGGCAAATTTTTTGAGGAGAATTACGGCTACGACCTACTTGCCAGCAGAAATATCTGGGCCTTCGGACCCGATGACCGCGGGCCCAACATCCTCCAAAACGACACCCTCCCCTCTGACGTTGACCAAAAACTCCTCCGCGGCGTCCGCGACGGCATACGACAAGGCTTCTCCTGGGGCTCTCGAGAAGGCCCTTTGTGCGAAGAGCCGATTCGCAACGTGAAGTTCAAGATCACCGACGTCGACCTCGCCCCAGAGCCCATCTTCCGCGGTGGCGGGCAAATCATCCCCACGGCCCGCCGAGCCTGCTACTCCTCCTTCTTGATGGCCGGCCCCCGCCTCATGGAGCCCGTCTACTCCTGCAACATGCTCGGCCCCGCCAACGCCGTCAGCGCCCTCTACACCGTCCTTGCGCGCCGGCGCGGGCATGTGCTCTCCGACGCCCCTGTGCCGGGCACCCCGCTCTACAGCGTCAAGGGCCTCATCCCGGTCATCGACAGCTTCGGCTTCGAGACCGACCTCCGCATCCACACTCAGGGCGCCGTCACGCTCTCGCTCGTGTTTGACCGCTGGAGCGTTGTGCCGGGTGATCCGCTCGACAAGAGCGTAAAGCTGAAGGCGCTGGAGCCCGCGGGCGCGCAGGCGACGGCGAGGGATTTTGTGCTCAAGACGAGGAGAAGGAAGGGGTTGAGTGAGGATGTGGGAGTGGGCAAGTTTTTGGAGCAGGACTTGGTGAGGCAGTTGAGAGAGACGGGCATGTTGGATGCGGCGTAGCATGACGGTTGAGATGCATATACCTGTTGTAAGATTGTCGAGTTTTTCTGAGACCAGTCTGGGCTCGTCGCCCGTTCACTTGAGCTCTATCGTGAAGAATGTTCGTTTCGCCGTATCTAGCAACGTCAGAAAACGGCCATCCGGTAGGGTTCTCAAGTCGTATCTAAATCGTAACATCTGTTCGAGGTCGTATTTAATCCTCCCGGATAGGCCTGGAAATGTGCATCAGTAGGCAGGAAGGTGTATTACCTGCTGCCCTAATACCCTGATGCATACTCCCTTTGAGCTGGGATCTGAGTACCCTAATTCGCACAACTCGAATGTTGCAAACAATGCCAAGAGAAGAAAACAGATACTGGTGCGATATATCAAGTCAGGAACACAATACCACAGCCTTGGCAGGTCGAGGACAGAGGGACTCACAACGTGATGTCAAGAACCGCTTCTCGAACCTGGTACCACTTGAAATTCTGGCTTGAAGGTCAGCACCGCCTTCACCAGGCTTCACAGCCAGGAGACGACGTCGACTTGCGTTGTTGTCGACGCCGGTCTGATCCTCCCTCAACCTCTCAACAGCGATGCGGTTCTCCCTTGGCGAGAGCCCTTTCGCCATGACCGGGCTATCCGGCAGCAGAATGAGCTTCACGATGCCTCAAGCGGAGCACAGCGCGCCGACGACAAGGAACTCGTACTTCCAGCTTGGCAGCGCTCCTTTGACCTGGCCGATGACGTGCCCCCGCAGGCCACCCAGAGCGATGCCCCTACGGACAGGCTGTTGATAGCGGGTGTACCACACCGCAGTGACTGCGAGGAACGTCGGGTGTGCTACTGCTTCCGCCGCGCCGGCGAAAGCTCGTAGAGCAGCGAGGCCGGCGGAGTTGGTGACAACGGCTTGGAGCATGAGGAAGAAGGCCCAGAAGAAGATGTCTACTCGACGGTCAGATTTGCCGGGCTCGGTAGGAGCAGACCACTTGGCGACGCACTGAAGCCCTGGTATTTGCCGACAAGCAGCCGCTGGAGAGGCAAGTTTGTGGGTAGCGCCCAAGCTAGAAAGCCAAAGTAGAACAGCGAGCTCGGCCTGCGAGCAACAAATACATTCGTTCTTGTGCAAGTTCAGCTAGCTGATCCGCCTTACCAGCCATCGTCGCTCCCCACCAGGTTCAAATGCTCTCTGATCCCGAAGATGGCCGCATAGCTCAGTGTAGTCTTGTCGATGTAGAAGAAGGCATGTTTGACCGCAAGATACGCCAGGATCATGACACTCATCTTTTTCAGAAACTTCTCCCCCTCCTGAGAGTCGATGGGCTCGTGAACTTGGCCGGGGTTATTGAACAGAGCGAGAGCAGTGTCGGCGCCGCCCGTCTTGTTGAGCTTGATCTTGTACCAGGGCTCGGGGATGGAGCCTTCACGCATTCCGATCGTGGGTTTGCGGCCTTCTCCAGGGTAACTCTTGTTGTTTCTAGTGCTCAAATGGTCTTGTGCATTGGAGGTCGAGATCCGGTCATCCTGGACCTGGGTACGGTTGAGCAATCTCATGTTAGTGTGGCAAGAGGCACACAGGAGGCGAAATTAGGAAGATGACTGAGGAAAGCTAGGAATTTGAAGAGAGTTCTGGAATGTCCCTTCGAAAGAATGCCATAGGCAAGAAGGTCAGAATCAAGTCCCCCAACTGAGGGCCCAAGGCGGTGCCACAGGTAACTTTTTCCCTCCTCAACATGAAGCTTCCTCCATGGATGCGATTTGCCTGATGCTTCGCAAGACACCATGAGACCAAGCCTGTCACGCTCCGATGGAGACCGAATTCCTCTCTCATCAGTCCCTAGAAGGCACCAACTTTCTACACAGCCTTGGTCCCGAACGATCTTCCCTTCATCGCCTTTCCGGCACACGATGACTCTCGCAATAATAATGGGGCTCCCCGCATGCGGCGTGGTCTGACGTCTGGGCTGCATTCTTCGCACACGACAGCAAAGCACTGATCTGCAGTGTCCCTTTTGTCCGTCCGTTCCGCAAGTGACCCTAGAGAAAAAGACTTGCCACAACCGCGTACGCTTCTGCGTCGCCTCTGGTCAGTTCGGAAATTCCTAGACTGAGGTGGTCATACGCAGCACAAGTACCAAAAGTTGAGGCACGCCATGGCCTGCCGAGGCACAAAAGCTTTCGTGTGGCCGTGCCTGGGCAAGCTTGCCGGGTCAAGCACCAAGCTCGCGAGATTCAAATGTCGCATGGTTGTCAAAAGCCGACGCCTCGCTCGCGTGGCCTGGAGCCGGGCTCTTCGCTTTAACAAGGTATCAGAGCAAAACTGGTGCTCTTTCGTTGCATCGAGGATCTGCAAGTCGAATACGTGGCTCGTCTTCGGCCAGCGCAAGCATTCCTGCTCGATACCTTTCTTTCCCGCTCTCAGCGTTCTTGCTCAGCCTCTGCGCTTAGAAAACTGTTGATACGACTCGCCTTGAATTTGCTCCTCTCGGAACCGTTTCTGCCCATGCCCGGACACATAGGCATCCGTAAAAGCGTCCTGCCACATAACCGGCGTCACAGTCGGGATCGAAGGCATCGGCTCCGGCATCATTGGGACGCCCGTCGACGTGGGCGACATATGCTGCGAGCCGTACATGTGGTGTTGAGTGCCGGCCGACTGTTGCGGCGCCATCATCTGCTGCTGGGAAGCGGCTTGCATGCGTGAGACGGGTATCGGTTGGGTGGAGTGTGAGGGCTGTGAGGGAGGGCCGAAGGCGGTGTTCCATTGGTTGAAGATGCCCGAGGGGTCCCAGACTGGCTGATGGGGCGGCTCGCTGCTCATGACGGGTTCCATGCCGTAGGTTGAGGAAGCGGAGGTCATTTGGTGGAGGTTGGTTTGGGTGAGTGAGGCTTGAGTTTGCATGCCGAAGTTTGCCTGGGAGCTGTACTGTGTTGGCGGATTCGAGTTTGGAATTTGGTTTCCGTTGGGTCGGTAGTCCAGAGGTCCACCCATGGTTTTGACGGAGCTTGGGTCCTGCATGTGCGACCATGCTGACGTTCCTTGCATCTGCGCATTCTCCAGGCTTGCCTCAATGCCTGGTGGGGTCGGCTCAGAGGCCATTGCTGGACTGCGTAGTCCAAGATTTGCTTTCAGGTGGAAAGGCTTCGTGGTGTCTTCGCTGAACGCGTCTTTGAGAGCCTGGATCTGCGTCTGCATTTCCGCCGTCGCAGAAGGCGAACACTGCTCAAGAATACGCATGTGTCGTGTGAAATACATCCGTGCATTTGAGTTGGCGACCGGATCAGGTGAAGTGATGGTAGCCTCGCGGATTGTAAGCTACGAGTATAATGGAATGTTGAGGTTCAGGGAAAGACTCACCAAATGCAACATAGTGCAAGTAAGCACACAATAGATCGTGTACCCAATCCCTCGGTTCATGAAAGTTAAACCATGCAGCCCATAGTCACGCAGCAGGGCTTCTTGCAGTCGACACATTTTCGATGCCGATTCGTTGCATATGTCGAGATGCACTTTGAAGCTGGGATCTTGCCTTTCCAGTAACGCCTGCAGCTGCGGCCTGTGGTGCACGAGAACGACTAGGTGGTAGTATGTGTGCATGCAGGCGATGAAATGATCCCCTTCGGACCTCCCCAAAAACGGCGGGTTGCTGCTGTCGTCGTAGTGGACCTGCATGTCTGGCGGCAGATTCTCCATCCATTCGCGTAGAACGTCACTTTGACGGGCTACTGGAGGATCCGTGGACCAATCTTTCTTGTATTTGCGTATGGACAGCCAAAGATTGTTGGTCTGCTTGATGTGGCCTACTGCTTGTGTGAGGAAGGCGCTTCGGCGTGACGTGTGGTATTCCCACGCATCTTCGTTTTGAGAAATGGGGGGTATGGAAAAGTCGACCGTATCGAAATCAACAACGTAGTCGGTTCTGCCTTGAGGTCCACCGACCATCATTTCCATCCAGAGAAGGACTTGCCAAATGCGAGTGTGGAGTATGCATTCTGTGCGACCGAGCTTGCACGAGCTAGGAGGTCGGTGCTTATCGAAATGCTCGTGGAGGCCCAGATCGATGGCCATTGTCGTCATGTATTTGACAGTCATCCAAGATCGATAGTAGTACCCACGTTTTGGAGCAAACTCTCTTGCTTTGATCAAGATCAGCATCGATTGCAGAGTGCTCAGTCTTGGCACGTCCTTAAAGCTTTCCTCATGTTTTGAGGCCAAGGCCAACCACTTTCGCGCCTCGATGGGAGGTTCAACGTAGCGCGCCACACAAGCAAAAATGCCCTCGAGAAGAAGTGGCGAGATAGAATCCCTGGAACTTCGCCATTGTTCGAGAAACTCCCTGCGGTTTAACACGGGCACATATGGGTGCACGTGGCTGAAAAAGTATCCAAAGTAATTCATAGCACGTCCCTCGTCCAGCATCATGTCTTGTGGAATTTTGATAGTCGTCTGACTATAGGCTGATGGGGGCAGAATCATCTCTTTGTCCTCTACGGGAGGGAGCTCGGACAGTTCACGCTTTTGGTTAGCGATATAAGGGGCGGTCGCCTCGGGGTGTATGCTCAAGTCGCCCATCTGGCTAGAGAGCTCCTTGACAGTGTCGCTCACTTCTTGAGGATCACCACTGGAGCTGGAGCCTTCGGTCTGAGCTCTTTCGAATCCGGATCCGACGGAAGAACCCGACCTAAAGGCCGTATCGCTTTCCACGTACCCTTGTTGTGGTGGCAGGCCGGAATACTGATAGTAGCGTGAGACATAGTCGTCGGGGTGGAATTCTGTTTGCTGTGGAGGAGCAGGAGCGGAGGAAGTCGTCGGCGTGCTGAAAGAAGCGGAGCGTGAGTTCATACCCCATTCATGGATCATCGTCGGTTGCGGGGTCGGGTTGGTGGGCTTCGCATTGCTTGGAGTGTCGCTGATCTGAAAGGAACCTTGGCCTGGCGGAGCTGTGGCATCCGCAGGTTGCTGATCATCATCCTGCTCGACAGAAGGAGGAACGCAATTCAACTTGAGGCGTAAACAGGATCCACAAGGCCAGGGACCGTTCTGCAGAGCCCCGTCGCAGCGGATTTTGCGCTTCCTGCAACCGTCGCACGCGCGCATGACCTTGAGCCTTTTGTGGCGATTGTATTCGTCCACGAAGACATATTGTTTGGTATGGCCAGTTTGCGCCGGCATAGCAGCAGGGTGATTCATCCCGAGGGTTCAAATGCGGTCGGAGTGGGAAAGGTCGCGTCGACTTTGCGACAGTCGCCCAGACGTTCAGGTGCCGCTAGGATGGAAGCGCCGGCACATGACCCAGATTTCCCACAAGGCCGCGAAGGCTGGCGCAGAAATGAAACAGGTGGCGACACTGGAACGACGGCGGTCTCGCAATCGTTACTGCGCCATGGAGAAGACGGAGGAGCAGGGCGCGGCGGAATTGAAACCTTGACGTACGAAATGGCGTTGGAGGCGTGGTGGGGTCATTCAAGAGGTGGGAGAAAAGGCCCCCGAACGTTGATCAGCAGCGTTAAAGCTTCCTACCGAGCCCCCCGCGACGACACAGCGCGATGTGAAGCGGCGCGATGCAGCGGCGGCAACGGAGCACTTTGAACGTCAACCGACGGCCCAGGTATTCGAAGCGTTGCGAGTAGAGTGCCTCGTCTATCGCGCCCGGCGGCTGAAGCGCAATAGCAGAGGTCGGTGTGTCGGGTCAATGGGCTGCACAGGCGTTCCTGCGCACCTTTCACGGCAAGGCGGCCTGATGTCAGTGTTTTCCGCGTATGCCCGCGGTGCTGAGGGTGTCTGTCGATGCGCGCTGGGAAAAGCCGTCGAGAAGAGCCAAGGGCATGCGATGGCGGCTTGGACCAGGAGCTCTTCGTAAAGGACGCGTTATGTGGGGACAGAGTGTTATGATGGCAGTAGTGGGTGTCTTGGATGTGTCAAGACGGCGCATCGCCGCACAGTGGACGGAATACGATTCCCCCCCCTTATGTGCGGGGCACGGGGGGGGCGTAGCACATGACGAAGCCGAGGCATATATCACTCCCCCACGCCCTTGACGTCCAAATACCTTAATAACTCGAACTTACCTACCAGTAGCGACCCAGTCCGACGCGCGAAACCTTTCGGGCGATGCCACGGGAAGCAGGAACAGAGACCTCTCGCACCCCAAGCCATGTCACTCGATCAGCGTCTTGCCGTCGATCTGCAACCGCAAATGCTGCCCCGCTGCTAACCCAGGTTACTTTGAGACTACTCCTCCAGCCGACGTGGCAGCGTGAAAGGTAAAAGTCTGAGTGAGGTTCGTAGTCGTTGTTCGCGCTGTCTTCGTAGCACCCGGGGTGATCCATGGCGTCTCATGGAGGCAGCGAGCAGCAGTCTACCAGGGCAACGCGGAGGATGGGTCTCGATGGACGTCTGGAACGACCCCTTTTGGAGTCCTTGCAATTCTCCAAGGGCAGACTTTCTCGACGAGTGTCAAACCCAGGATATGCAACGGGGAACGGAGTTTCGCTGTCGTGCAGATGTTGTGCAGGTTGTCTGTGCTTGAGCCGGGCTTCAAAGCCAACAGTTTTTTCGCCCCACCAATTTATTCTCGTGACGGGGACACTCCACGACTTGGCAGAGATCATCTCTTCCATTCCATTCCGTCATTCGCCATTTCACACCAACCGCTCTTTGTAATCAGCGACTGCGCACACCAAACAGTTTCTCTCCCACTTCCCAGCATCAATACGCTCTTCAACCTCCATAGCTGGCCACAATCAAATTCACGCTATTGTACCTCTCGGACCCAATAGCCACGATGGAGGCCGACAAAGACAACGCGAACCCGACCATCATCAACCCAAACGACCTGCCCTCGCGCCGCCGCTCCAACCCGACCACCAAGCGACCCAGCCTTTTCGACTCGCTTGCCCCCGCATACCCAAGCCTCGCAGATCCCTTATCGTCGCCCGAAGCCTCGTCGGCCTCCTCCGACTCCGACGCCGAAGAGCCGCGGGAGGAGATCGACGAGCAAGAGGTCTTCGACCTGATCTCGACGATCTCAGACCCGGAGCACCCACTCTCCCTGGGATCGCTTGGCGTGGTCAAGCTAGATGATATTGCAATCTTTGCGCCGACATCGCCGCGGTCGCGCATCAGCTCTGTGAGGGTGCTCATCACGCCTACGACGTCTGCGTGCTCGCTCACGACCGTCATTGGGCTGGGCGTGAAGGTGCGGCTCATGCAAGCGCTGCCTCCGCGGTTTAGAATTGATGTGAGGATCAAGGAGGGCACATCCAATACGGCGGAGGAGGTGAACAAGCAGTTGGGGGATAAGGAGCGGGTGGCAGCCGCGATGGAGAACAAGTCGCTGGTCAGCGTAGTCAACACTATGCTGGCGACTTGCGAATAGGTGGAACACAGGTTAAGAAGCAGAATTGGCGCACAGCACTAAGTTCTTCGGACGATACCACGTGCTCTTTTGGCACGCCGGACGCGGTCGCGCTCAGCACTGCCATATTATCAAAGCGAATGCCAAAACCCAGGACGATAGGTCTCTCTCCCACAAAGCAGGCCCGAACGCAGACGCCATTCCAAATGCAGACGCCATTCCAAACGCGAAAGCCTCGCACGACCATCTTGTTCCTCCAAAAACTCCCGCTCCATGAAAACCATTTATCTCTTCTCACTGCCTTGCGACAGGTGGCGGCACCGCAATCCCCCCATCCCCAATCGCACCTGCGGAAGGACCGCCCCCAACACCACTCTGGTCCGGCACCACCTTACTCCCCCCAGCAGGCGGCTGATACGCTGGCGGCGGCGCATCCGCATTGTTGTACGCCGGCGGTGGGGGCGCATGGCTCTCCATTGGGTACGTCTGGTACTGCCCCGGCGGGCTGGGCGGGTACCGATAGGCGTAGGCATGGTGCGGGTGAGGGTAGTGGCGATAGCTGCGGCGCACCATCCAGCGGTGGTAGGGCAGCGGGTGCAGATTTTTGGCCAGGCGTGCTTTAGCATGGTAGTAGCCGCCGACGAAGTAGATGAGGAGGAGGGCGAGGATGCTGGCCGCGATGGCGTAGCGGGCGGCTTGCCCGTCCTGTTGGAGGAGTGAGGTGTTAGCTGGAGGGCGTCTGCGGCTGAAGTGTAGTAGAGTAGCGAAGGGAATCGAACTGCAGTCCACCACCACCCGCCTCCGTCGAGATAGGCGTCGTCTTCCCAGTCGTCACGCTTGTGCATCATGGGTCCCATGCTCTCTCTCTTCACGACTGGATGTCGGAACTTTGAAGCCGTTCGTTCTTGTGAAGTCCTCAGGGCTCTGTCGGAGTATCTGGAGCCTGCAAATCTGGCCCTTCACTCCCGCAGGGGCGCTCTCTTGCCAGCCTCGTCACGGTCCCTCGCCTGCCTCTGAAGTCCAATGCTTCTTTGTATATTTCGCGTAATCTGTCTGAATGAGAGGTTGGTGTCCGCATTGGATGGTTCGTCGACGGGACTGTGGGGTTGTCACGAAAGTCAAGACTGGATCAGATGCTGTGGATGTTCAAGATGCCCGTGCCGCGCCATCGGGAACGGCGTTGCGGCGTCAACATGGTTCTGGAAACGGCCTGGCGCGTCTCGGGGCGGCACGCGCAAGCCGGATCGTGTGGATTTTCCATGCTTGGACCTCCTGGCTTGGCAGTAATGTTGGAATAGCGAACCTAGACCTCAAAAACATGCTCTCCATCTCAGTCTCTTTTCCCTGCGATGACAGCCACAGCGCCACACATTGGGGTGTTCAAGGATGCAGCATGATTGATGAGCAAGCTCTTTCATGAACGTTCGATACGTTGTCGATCAACTAGTTTAAAGCTGTGCGCCTGCGCGCAAAGCCACACCCCGAACCCGTGACGCATGTTGGTGATGTTGTTCGCGATGGCGCACCGGCCCTCGCCAACAACGCCTACGTTTCGACGGTGGATCTATCTGTAATGGTGCGCGTGGTCAGTCCAAGGTGCAAGAGCTTGAAGTATAACCCTTCGCTTTTTTCCAATTCCCTTTGCGCCCCCTGCATTTCATTTTCGCTCCTCTGATTTGAACGCTCGTTCTTTCGATTCTTTCCCCCTTCTCACAATCATTACAAGCACCGAGGCCGCCAATCCCGCAAGAGAGACGAGGGCAACGCACCTTCACGGAGGCCACGATACGTCTGCTCGCATATATCTGTCTCGTAGCGGGTTTATTCAAGACTGTGGTCGGAGATGCTGCAAGCGATAGCAGAAAGCTTCACAGACATGCAAACTGGGACTCGGAGAATTCGGATCTTGGAGGCTGCTACCCTTGGCGGGACAAGTTCGCAACGTCGGCACTATACGGAAGAGAGGCCGTAAAAGCGGCCATCGACGCCCTTGAGAGCGTCGACAACGTGAGAAAACCGCAGGTGGGAGAGAAAGAATTCTTTGACTACCAGAGAAAGACTGGGATGTTTTTTTCGGTCTTCGGTGATGTGCCGCAAATGAGTTCACGTCAGCCATTGACGGACTTGGCGAAAGCCGCACTTGGTATGCAAGATTGACTATAATTACGTCGTTTGCGGCGTTTGTCGCTGACAGATTGGCTTCCAGAAAGATTTCGAAATGTGGAAGAAAACACCAGAGCCGGTCCAAATGGTGAAAAGAAGTGGTCTCTCGTTTGCGGCGACAAGCCCATGGTCTGGCGAGGGCCTGACGATAAATATCCTTTCATCCAGAACATGTAGGTATCCGAAGCTTTCAACAGATTTGCCAGGGGCATGTATTACAGCCCTGCACGGGTATTGCAAATGGCGGGCCACCAGGTGACCATGGGAATTGAAATGTTTGGAGGCGAGCAGGGTCTCAAGGATCCCGTGTGTGGATCAGATGAACCAGACTCGGAGTTCATCAAAGCAGGGTATACTTTGAATCAAGAGTGGTCGGGCGCACTTCCTGCGTTGTCGCTGTGCAAATACCCGCTTGACCATTATGAGCCCACGGACTATCAAGACGCTCTGAGTGATCTTGAGGTAGGTCTCCAGCGCAAACTGAAGAGACGCTTGTGTGCTAACGCAAGGCGATTTTCAGTTCGAGTGGCGAGGAGATGAGGAACCCGATGCTAATATTTTCGCGATCGATGCAATCAAAGGCTTGCCAGGCACTATCATCCACGAGTGGATGCACATGTTCAACAATCGTAAGAGCCCCAAATGATTGACTGCCAGGAGCGTGCTGACGGAGGCTTGTAGAGTATGACGAAGGCGTGAAAATGCCCGGCCACACCGACGAGGAGACAGTATACGAGTTTGCTCATTGCCAGGAGCTGGCCAGCCAGAACCGCTTGAAGCGCGACAAGAACAAGGCGCTTCAGAGTCCCGAGTGCTACGCCATATACGTACGCTCACTCCTCACCGTGTGACCCAAAGACTGGCTAACAGATGCGTTCGCAGGCCATTGCCATGTACTTCTCAGGTTTCGATTGGAGTACCGGTATCGGTCACTCTTCAAACCAGGTCGAGCTCCGGTCCAAGCGACTCCTGGGATTATAGGAGCTACGTAGGTCTGCATTCCGAGCAGATTCCGAGCAGAGTGGCACGTAGACTAGACGACATTGTATCGCTCGTCAGATGGCGGTTGCGCTTAACGTTCTGCCTGAGAAGTATGCCGTACTTGTTCAATGGCCTGCTTTCTTAGTAATGAGGGACGACAAGCACAGCATTTCAGCCACGGCTTGTCTTATTCACAAATAGCTACCACCCGCGAACTTCGAAGAGAAGCCTGACGCTTTGTTGAGCATTCCTCTTTTCTGTGCACCGCCGATGCCAACTCCACTGTTCATGTCTTTCTCACGATCAAAAGCACGCTTCGTTGGGTCGTCCTCTTTTGCCTCTGCCCCCTTTGCTCTCTTGTGCTGCTCCATCAATGATGGGCCACGAAACTTTTCCTGAAGAGAACGAGTCAGCACTTATCGACAATCTCGAAGACCCATGGATGCAACATACGCCGTGGGCTTTCAATTTCTGCGCCGAGGCTCCGTCCTGGCTCGTTTTAGCACGGACTTTCGATTTTGTAGCTGCTGACCTCGCCGGTGCGTTAGAGATGCCCATCATCTCGTCCGCGAGCCGCTTTTGCTTCTGCTCCGGCGTTTCATGCCATATCGAACTATCCTCGTCTTTTGGCGCTTGAGCGGCCTTGCCGGTATTGAAGCCTCGAGCCCGTTGTCGAGTCGGATCCATTCGCGAGGCGAGGTCGTCCTGCTGAGGCGGCATCATCATCCAGTCATCTCGCTGTAGCTTGTCTTTTGGCGGTGATTTCTGTTGCGTTGCAGCATTTGTAGAACTCCCCTCCTCTTGATCGTGGACCTCACCAGGCCGTCCGCTTGGGGGGAGCGCTGGCCCGAAGTCGTCGTCGTCATCATCGCTGTCCGACTCTTGCGGAGGTTGTGCTGGCTTTGAAGGTCTTTCATCGAGCGGCGCGGGCGGCATTGCGGGCCCGATCACTTTCCTTCTCTTCTCGCCGATCTCTGGCGATGGGGACCGCTTTGCGCCGGAAGCTGTGGTTAACGCAACCATCGTGTCGGCCTCTTCCTGGCGTTTGCGCTTAGCAAGTAGATGCGGTGGCAGCTCCGGACCTATACCCGACATGTTTGCGAAGTGTGATTAGTGATGCAGTGGACAATGTTGGCTTGGAGTGAGTCCTGAAGTCGGCTCCCTAAAGCGATGCGTCCTGAACGGGCAACGCCAAGCACCAGCTGCTACCTACACCTTAGAGACGACTCGCGTACCTTACACACCTTGTCGTTTCACTACAAGCAAACATATCGGCATCACGACGAGTTTCTAGATACCTCTGCATCTCGAAAGAGCTGCGTCATCCGTTGCACAGCCTCTCCCAAAGGCGAAGGATTCACTCCCGTTCAGGCACCTCTTATCCGCGGAGCCAGCAGCTCTTTTGTGATTGCTAGTGCTGGAGAAGGGAGCGAGTGGCAGCGTACGAGGACTGAAAAGTGTCACCAACAGATTCAGAAAGTTATAGTGGACGAGGAAGGGATGTTGGACTTGAGAGCGGACCGATGAGCTCTACCTCCGGAGACAGCCACCCGGGCGGCGATATTAAAGATGCTGAGGTCGATGGATCCACAGAAAATGAGCGCGATAGACCGATGGAAGAGTTGGAGGATGAGACGGAGGACAAGCATGAACAACAGCAGGACTCGAAACAGGACAAGTCGGATCGCGAAGAGCGACTGTCGAACTGGATAGAAAACGAAGCCCCTGTCGGGGTGATCGATAGGAGCTCGCCCCAGGATGAGAGGTCCGGAAAAAATAGCGAGTCACCGACGGACGAATGTGATATGCCGGACGACGGGGCCTCAATCAAGCAGCCCGCAACTCCACCTTTGACTGGCAGGTTAGCAAGTCCGGCGGAGTCTGGGTCAATACCGGACGACACTCCTTCTCAGCGTGGGTCGATGTTGTCCTCTGCTGGGCGAGGGACCGCTTCACCAACTCCTCGAAGGAATTTTGCCAGATCCGTCTCTGGCGCATTGCATCCCTTCGAGAGGCGCTTCGAGGCACGACTGGCAGCGCATCAATCGCCTGCTTCTCGAATGGGTTCGCCCGCTTTTCTGAGCCCGCACTCGCGTCAAGTCTCGATGTCCTCTCAACCATCGCAAGTGTCATCTCAGGATGGAGGTTCCTCAGAGGCTGAAACGCCACTGGCACCGTGGGATGTCGTGCGGTGGACGAAGTTGAGAAAGATCACTACGCAAGCATTCTCTGAGGCTGGCAAGCGCAATTTTGGCCGTCCAACATGCCTAGCAGTATCTGCTCTGATAGCCATTGGCACCTCTAAAGGACTGGTTCTAGGTTTTGACTATCACCAGACGCTCAAAGTCATCATAGGTCAGGGCACAAAGGCGACAGAATGTGGTAGCGTCACGGCTTTAGCAATCGCTGCAGACTACACAACGATCGCCGCTGGACACGCCAACGGACATATCTTCACCTGGGAGATCAGTCGACCGTTTCAACCGTTTCTGCGCATACCGCCGCTGGATCGAAATAGCCTTGCAGATCCCAAGCATGAAGATGGCCATCTGTCTAATTGTGCTATACTTCATATCGGCTTCCTGGGCATGCGTCACACGGCGCTTGTCTCTGCGGATGCCGGAGGCATGGCCTTTTCCCATCTCGCCAGCAGAGGCCTCGGCCCAGTGACGCGCACGGTCAAAAATACAAGACTCCTCGGTCGATACCCCGCCGTCGACCCTCATGCCGAGCGTACTCGAAAGCCAAGTTCTGTACTGGCGTTCTCGCCTCTGCCTTTGGGCAATGTTGAGCAGTCAACTGATATCATGGGCCTGACGGCCCTCCTCACACCGTACCTGCTTGTGATTGTCTCCGCAACACCCATTGCGCAGACCCAGCACAAATCACCGCGTCCGAGAGAAATTTCGCCACACGGTACCCTCAGTGGATGCCTTGCCTGGTTCCCCGCCGTGAAGTTAAAGGCTCCTGGTAGTGGCGCTGAGCGAGGAGTCTCAGAGGCCAAGTTGGCTTATTGCTGGTCGAACATGGTTACTGTCCTGGATGTGAAAACCATTGAGAGCGAGGAAGCCACCGGTGGAAACAAACCGCCTACACTTGAGTTCACGCCGAGAAGCAGGTGGCGGGCTGAAGAAGCCGTTGTGGCCATGCAATGGCTTGGCCGCTCCGTGCTTGGTCTGATGACAATCAGCCAGCGATTACTGATCGTTGAAGATGGATCTCTGCGAGTGACCGATTCGATCGATCTTTTGCACAGCCATATCTACCACCAGGATCTCTATTCTCAACAGCTGCAAAGTGTTGTAGAAAACCTCAGCTCAGAGGAGCCCTCGTTACATGGAGTGGTCGCAGATGCGTTCTACATGAGCTTTCGCGCCTACAAAGGCCGCATGTTTCTGCTCGGGTTCAACGATCTCACCATTGGCACGCTATCGAACTGGGCCGATCGCCTCATGGCACTGATGGAAGCGGGCGATCATATTGCAGCCATCCGACTGGCAACTGAGTATTACTCTGGAAATTCGAACAACGTCACGGTAGGCCTACCAGACGAGACTGATGCTCGTCACGCGATGGTGAAAGAGCGTCTGCTGGCCATGATCTCAGCCTCGCTCAATTACACATTTTCACAACAAGACGAAGGGCGCAGAGCCAGGCTGATGGAGCTTACCACGGTCTGCTTTCATGCATGCATCAGCATGCACGAAACTGACTATCTTTTCAGTGACATTTTCGACATGCTTGAAGAAGTTGGCGAGGGCTCGATCTTTGTTCTGGCACTTGAGCCATACGTGCTGGAGGGCGAAATTCAAAGTATTCCGCCAGAGGTGGTCAAATGTCTGGTTGCGCACTTCATCTCAGAAAACCAAGCTACGCGACTCGAGGAAATGTTGTGTAAGCTTGACACTCTTTCTTTCGACCTCGAACAGATAACAATCCTCTGCAAGCAACATCGGCTGTTTGACGCCTTGATATCGGTGTGGACACGGGCAGTTGGTGATCATGTGACGCCACTCGTAGAGCTCTTGGAGGTTGTCAAGATGCTGGAAGAGGGACCAGACGACGAGACTGCAGAAGAGAACCCATACTACGAGTCGGGCATGAAGGTGTACCCGTTCTTAGCTTATACTCTCACGGGTCGGAAGTACCCCAGTGGCGTGCTGATGGACGACAACGACGCATTGCATGCAAAGACAGACATTTACGAGTACCTTTTCTCGGGCACTCCGGCTCCCTGGCCAAAAGGAACCCAAAAACTATTTATCACAGCCAATAGCCCGGAAGACGAACCAGCATTCCCCTATCTTGTCTTACTGCTGCAATTCGACACCGCAAGCTTTATGAGTATGTTGAACGAGGCTTTCGAGGATCCATTTCTCAACGGACCTGACGAAAATTCACTTGTCAATGGCTCAGCCGAGGCCAGCACGATCTCAAGCCGACACGGGTACAAAATGACGAGGCAGCACATCGTTAGCATAATGCTGGACGTCATGAAGCAGGAAGACTTTGCGCCGAGTCAGATCATCTATTTGGACATGTTCATCGCTCGCAGTCTCTCAAAATACCCCGGGCAGCTTGTCCTGTCGGGCTCGCTGCTGAACACGGTGTTGTTGCAACTCTGTCATCCCCCCTCTGAAGAGCTGCGCGAGGACTGCCAGCTAAGTGCAGAGTATCTGCTCTCAACGTACCGTCCACCGGACGTATCACACCTCATCAAGATTCTCAGACGCGCAAAGTTCTTTAGAGTGCTCAAGTCAGTATATCGAAGTGCAAAGCTCTTCGTGGAACTACTCGAGACGTACTTTGAAGATCCGCATGACAAAGAAGCTGTCTTTGATTGCATAGCATACTGCTTGCGCCAGAACACCGGCCTCAGCCAGCGGCAACTGCAAGGCGTGAAGGAGACCATCAGCTTCCACATCGAGGAGCTTGCGGGCATCGACACGTTTCTCACAGCTCGCACGCTCGCGTCTTCGGATCAGAGTCTGCTCCAACCAAGTGTCAATGCGCTCCAAGATTCGTACACCCTGTTCATCTTCCTCCGCGCACTACTTGAGCCGATGTTACTTCGGAAAGGTGCTCGCTTTCAGGCTGGCAGTGTCCTCTCGGAGGGAGACCTGTCGCCTTTCACGGAGAAATACGTCCAGCTCATGTGCAGACATGATCCGACACACGTAGCGGACTACGTCAATGTCACTCCCACGGCGGACTTACGCCTGGATGCGGTGCTCCCTGCGATGGAGGAAAGTGGGGTTGTGGACGCGGCTGTCGTGCTCCTTGCCCGCGACGGACTGGCACGAGGCGCGATCGACCGACTTGTGGTGCACTTGCGGAGTCTAGAGCGGGCGTTGATTGGCATGATCGAAGGGGTGGCACAAAGCCCGGACCCGCACGGCACCCAAGAAGCATCACAAGACTTGATCGGCGACATTGAAAAGTTCACCAAAGTGGGGATATGGCTGTGTCAGGGCCAGAGCACGAACGTCGAGCGTCGACCCAGACCGCGCACCAATCCCACCTGGGACATCAAGGAAGACGACTTGGACCTGGACGAATATCTGTGGCTGAACCTCGTGGACGCCACCGTGCAAATCACGAAAAATATGGGCCAGGCACTGCAGGGCACGCAGACCCCCGATGAGTCCAATGCACAAGCACTGGAGCCAGCAAAGCTGCTATCCCCCATCCGCACCAACGTCCAGCGGACCTTCACCGCGCTCCTAGCCGCCACATCAGCCCCCAGCATCAAAAGCTCAAACCCTCCGCAGCAGAGTCATTCGCAGCCCCGAGGCCAATTCAGCTTCCTGCGCGTGCTGCGCGCCTTCCTCACCCGCGCCGCCACCACCACCCCGTCCCTCTCCGACCTCCGCGCCGTCCTCGCCGACATCTTCTCGGCCTACACTTTTGAGCAAGGCGTGCTGGCGCTCGCCAACGAGCTCCTGGGCTCCGACGTCTTCACTGACATGCAAGCCGCGCACGAGCGGCGGCAGCGTGGCTGGCGCCCGCGGACGCAGGTGTGCGATTTGTGTAAGCGGCGAGCATGGGGGACGGGCACGGGGGAGACGGCGTGGGATGAGTGGAATCGAAGGGAGCAGGATAGGGAAGCGGGAAAGGCGAGGAAGACGCTCGAGAGGAGTGGGGGGGAGGAGGCGCGGAGGTTGGAAAGGGGAAAGGCGAAGGCGAAGCCTGTGGCTGAGTTGGGGGCTGGAGATACGGCTGATGGCGAGGATGTGCGCAAGTTGGCGCTGGTGGTGTTTGCATGTCGGCATGAGTTTCATCGAGGGTGTTTGGATGAGGATTACCGGGATGGGAAGCCGCCCCAGAGGGCGCAGTATAGGTGTCCCTTGTGCATAGAGCGGACGTGAAACGCTTCGATTCAGCGACAGATATTAATTTGCTGCGCGGTTTAACACGCTCGCCTTCAGCAGACTTCTTCAGATGAAAGTCTTAACATGTTCCTCTGGTGCTTGTCAGAGAAGCAGATATATATGCCAAGACTTTAGGGTCGACCTGGGAGGCATTCTCAGTAGCTGTAGACAAATTCCCCGCTTGACTCCAACCATTCAACAACCGCAGAACGCCATCAAGTACTCTCACTCCCCCAAAATGCCCTCTCGCTTCTGGACAACCGGCTGCCTCTTCGGCGCCTCCGCCGTCGCCTTCGGCGCCTTCGGCGCACACGGCCTGAAAAAGCGTATCTCGGACCCCAACCGCATCTCAAGCTGGAACACGGCGGCGCACTACCAAGCAAGCCCCCCCTACTGCTGCCCTCCCCCCAAGCCAAGAAACTAGAACGATCTTTCAAACCCTTCTTTTCGCTAACCCTCATCTAATAGCTCATTCACGCCCTCGCCCTCCTGCTCGCAGAGCGCCACGCGCCCCGCAACGTCTGGGCCAAGGGCCTTTTTACGGCGGGGATCACGATGTTCAGCGGGAGTATCTACTTGTTGACGCTGGACCCTGAGACGTGGCGGGCGCTGGGGCCCGTGACGCCTTTGGGCGGGGTAGCGTTGATTGGGGGGTGGGTGGCG
>JAWXCT010000167.1:4469-44415 GCA_034509035.1 Saxispiralis lemnorum
GAGTACGATGGAGTGGGTGGGGTTTCAGGGAGGGACCATGGTGAATTTGCTGAGGAGTAAGCGGGTTAGGATATGAGGGGAGCTTGGTAGCATTGGATCGCTGGACCACGGTGGCCCGGCGGATGCTCATGAGATTGATCAATGGCACCGCTGGAGCGCGCGGGAGTCAAGTTGCAACATGGGAAGAGTGTTTCCTGCTATGCAAGGGCGAACCATTGGCTCATGATGGTCCCACAACGTTCTTGCTGCGGGAACGAAGTGTATCGATACATCTGCTGCCATGTACAACAGTATACAGTATGTTTGCCAGATGCTTGGTTTCACACGCGTGCGGTAGAGAAGAGCATCGACATGACATGCATGCACACGCTCGACGGGCGGGGGCCATATGCAGCTGAGGCGGCGACAGGCACACGGGCGGAGCAGCCCACGTGCGCTGCAGCGGACCCGCTTGAGGCTCGGGCCCATCGGCGCGAACCAGTCCTTCCTCTTCCACGCCCACTTCTCTTCATCCATCCGCTACCTACCACCGCCATCCGCACCACCACCGACCCCAACTGCAATCCGCCCACCGCCAACAACAACCTATCGTCATCTCTCCCACGCCCTTCGAAGCCTCACTGACCACTCGTCCTTACCGACGACAAGACTCGACCGCTACCTCCCACCGGCAACCCCCCCAGCCCACAACAGCCACCCACCCGCGAACGTGGCAGCTCCCCGCAATGGCTCTCATACAAAACTCCAATACCACCATGAATAGTAATCCCCGCGTGTCGACGGCCACCGTCACGGGCACGCCCACCGCCTCGGCCTACACCGCGTCCCCGACCACGATGGCGCTGACGGCCTACCACTACGGCACCGCGCCGCCGGCTCCGGGCCCGGAGTGGCTGGTTTGAGGTCCCTCCGGGGACGCCATCACCGCCACGGTCGCCGGCTGGCGCGGGCGGCGCGAAGGGCGCAGGCCGACCTGCGCCCAGGCGCGCGCGCAGCGGCGACGCCGCGCGTCACATCACGGGGGAGTGTGAGAGACTCTTCTGCGAGGTCCTTGGAGCTGCGTTTCTGGTTGAGAGGGACGCTGGCGCTGGAGGCTCGCTGGTGATGGACGCGCATGAGGAGGGAGGGGGGAAGGCTGGAGGGCTGGTTATGGGCGGTCCGGTGCGCATTCCGGCTCCGAAGATGCCGCACGCGAGGCGCCACGAACTGCCTACGCCCTCGCCCTCGCCCGACGGGTACGCGTACGGAGCTTTCGCTGCTCCAACTGCGCTTGGTGCCGTGCGGGAGTACGTCGAGGTCTGGGATTATGCGGGCGGAGCGCGGTTCCGCGGTTTCGTGGCCGAGAAGGGAGGCGAGCGCGCTCTCTTCGTCTTCTTCGATCAGGAAGCCATGGGTAAGGATCTGAAGCCTGGGTAAGTACCCACCCACTCATAAATTTCCTTGCTACCAAAAGGGGTTCGCTAACATGTAGATTCAGCCTAATGTCGCTTCTGGAACTCGCAAGCAGCGATCAGTTCGAGTGCACGCAAGTTGTCATTGCGGTCGACCGCGGCGCGGCGCCTGACGATGTTGACAATGTGACGCGCAACCTGAACTGGGTTGGCTTCGAGCTGTCGCTTCTCGAAGACTGGGCTCCCGCAGGTGGCGGTGTCAGCAAGCAGTGGCTGTTCTTGAGCATGGAGCTGTGAGAAACCAAATTTATGGCTGGTGAGGGTAGCACTTTCGGTTCTTGGTTGCAATTAACGTCGTTCCGGGAGGGAGGGGCATCTCTACATCAGGAATGAAATGGATTTGGATCGAATTGGCTCTTGTATCGTTGCTCATCCCTTGGTTCTATCTTAACTCGGACTATTCCAATTCTTCTATCTCCACTCTCGTCGCCCAGCGCTCTTGCTTTGCATCTTGACCCTTATTCCGGGCGGCGCCCGCTTCAAGACTTCAGCAATAGCCTGCTGCTTGCCGATCCTCTTCGCTCACCTAATCAATCACACCGTTCCGGCCCATCGTATAGACGTTCGGTGCGCTTGCATCCGGTCGACCATTGTTCGTGCCCCTCTCGCTCACGAGATCATCAACGTCGATCGGCTCTTTTCATCCACTCTCATCTCGGTTGAGCGCTTCGTTAATGAGTCGGAAGCCTTGGGCGGGATTGTTGCGAACGCGTTGCTTGAGGCCCTCGCTCCAATGTCCTGGTCCCTCGACGATGCCCTCTAACGTCATTGGAGCACCTACTGTGGCAAACGGGTCATCCTCGCTCATGTAAACGTCGTCGGCGTCACCCCGCTCACTCTGCTCTGTTGCGCACGTCTCCGCCCTAGCCTCTCTAAGCTTCAGCCCCAACACAAGCGACACATGGCGCTCGACGCTGTTCCCAATGATCCTGTTCTGATCGATCCCGGTGCCAACAATTACCTCATGATCCAATAACCCTTGAGCTCGTCGCCTCTCCATGATTGACAGGTTGCGCGGCTCGTCCCAGTGCAGTGTCCCGCCACTCATCACGTCATGGGGCGAAAAGACTGTGGACAGGCAGGGAAAGAGGCAGTCGGGGTGGATGCGCTTGAAGGCCCCATTTCCGACAGTGTTGACCTTAGAAAGACACTTTTCCCTAAACCAGTCCAAGGCCTCACTGACAGTCAGGAGACCATGCATTCCAGCTTCATGAAGACTCATACCTCGTTGCCGAACCGGGACACTACGCATGAGGAGTCGATGGAAAGCTGCGGACTTAGCATGTGCCCGGTGATCCGGAAACTCCGGACAGATTTGCACTTGAGCATCGTCTAACTGAGGCAGGTCTTCTGTCGCTTCGGCGGCTGAAGCGTGTGGAAAAGGTGTGTAGTCACCGCGTCGAATCCCAAAGGCTTGGCCGTTGCTCGATTTCCCTAGAGATCTTGCCTTAAACTTGCCCGGAGGATGAGCATGAGTCGGCGCAGGCACTGTGAGCGGCACGCAATTAGGTGCCGTGGCGACAATAAAGATGCGAGGTCTGCTCTGGGAGCTGCCATGTGACCATGACTCCATTAGTAACTGCTGGACCTGATAACCAAGTGCAACGAACGCAGCGATCATCTGCGAAAAGACGTTCTGGCCAGTCTCGCCGTCTATCCTTGTCATGCCGTAGACGTTCTCTAACATGCAGTACTTCGGACTATACAAGTCCAAATAGGCCATCACTGACGCGACCATAGACGCGTTCTGCAACGACTGGTCGCTGAGCTTGTTTAGCTGTAGAGACGAGAAGCCAGGGCACGGGCTTCCAGCGCAAATGAAGCAGATTGATCCAGGCTTCATAATAGACTCGTCCCCAGACATTGCTCTGGCCAGGAAGTCATTTACCGAGCCATGGAACAGGTCAACATGGCTCGTTGCATTAGCATTGTAGCTGTGAATAGCCTTCTCGTTCCAGTCCACAGCTGCGCAGAACTCTACCGCGCCAGCTTCTTCGAGGCCACGATCGAAGTTGCCGCCGCCGCAGAAAAGCGATAGACCCTTCATCTTCTTCTCGAAGGGCGGAGGTGCAGCAGGGTCGAAGCCTTGCTCGATCGGAGGAAACACGCTTCGGCCGTCCGGATTTCCCTCTTCCTTGATGATAAAGAAGTAGTCTCCGATGCCGGCGCGATCGTAAGGACAAGGAAGCCCTTCCTTGCGCCGCTGCTGTCCGAATACGCGTACGTGACAATGTCTTGCAATGCGGTTAGGTTGAATTTCCACAGCTTTGTTGGCAAAAACCAGCTCGTTCGGGGCTGCATCCAGGGTCGCACGCCGGGGAAGAGGCCTCAAAAGAACGCGCTCTTTGTCAAGATCAAAATCGACGACTTGTGCTGGTTCCAGTCTGTCCCCTTGCTTGAAGAGCACAGTCTGCCCGATCGCATACTGTTTCCGACACTGTTCAAACGGTGACCCTCTAGCTTGGCACGCGCATCGAAAGTCCGACGGTTTGAGGGTAACGAAATCGAAAGTGTCATCTTCTTCAACAGTGCGATACTTACGGCGCACAAATCGTCTTCCCTTGGCCGTTCCCGGATGGTGGTACCAAAGTACTTTCGTTTTGCTGATGACAGACTCAAGTGGTATAGCGTCTTCCCCACATCCGCAGTTGTCGGACAAGAAGAGCTCGTTCACGAAGGGGTAGTGTGCCTGGCCCATGGTAGTGTCTTGCTTTTCATACAGCCAGAGCACGTCCAGCTTGTCGTTCCTTACTTGCTGCACGTATGCATACCAGCTAGCTCCGAGAGCCTTCCACTGCCCGGTAGTGTCAGGATTTACACGAACCACGTCGCCTTCTCGAACTTGAATGGGGAGACTCGCCGCTTCGTCATCAGTAAGACTTTCCGGAGTTGGCATCGAATTTGCTGGCGCAGTAAACATTTTTTCGAAGTCGGCATCGAAAGTTGGCGTGAGGCCCATTTTCCGTTTTCTCCGCCCAGCTGCATTAAGCACGCTTGGATTTGAAATGGAGCGACTCTCCAATTTCCCAGCAAAGTACGAGTGTTGAAACACGCGCCAGGAAAAGGGCGTTACCACTGTCCTTCTCTCCTGGAGTGGCTGCTGGGGTACAGCTGTCAGCGCGTAAGGGTTCACTTCACCCCACATAGGGTGGTCGGCCAGCTCGAGAGCATCAAGGCCGTGAGCTTCTTTCCATAGAAATCCTATGTTGGCCGAGACAGTTGTAGCAAAGTCTTTTCGCCGACGACATTGGGCCCACCAAGATTTGAAGTTGAGATCGTGCCCATAAGTGTCCAAGAGCCATGCGAAGAACGACGCCCGAAAGTGCCTGATAGTGACTTTTTCAGTCTCAAGAAGATACTCAATCGTGTACTTCGTCCATAAGGCGAGCCACAAGAATGGCTTCTGGAAACGTCTATACTCTCGCGCAGGCGTCCCAAGCACGTACCAGACGTTCGGTGAAGTGCGGGCGGCGTAGTAAGACTGGATGCAAATTCGCCCGTCTAGACTGGTGATCTCGCTGTCGCCATAGCCATCGATGGTCATGACACGAAACCGAACGCCCTGCACGTATCGATGCGTGCTATTGACGCTGAGTATACCGTCGAAGAAGGCGTCTTTCGTACCATCTTTGTTGTTGAGACGCTCAAGCCCTATGAGCTCGCCATCGTTTAGGCGGTCCTTTGCGCCGTACACACTGAAGTTATTGAGAGTTACGAAAACGAAATCCGGGTGGCTCGCGTCTGGTAGATGCTCGTGAAAAGACTCAACAAGGTCTGCTAGGGCTTCGTTCTCTGCAGCCGGCGGAAGAGGGGGCTGCCAGCCATGGAAGGCCGAGCGTGGGTATGCGGAGGTGCGTGGGGTTATTTTCTCCAGATATCTCCGTTCGCGGGGTCTGTCGTACTCTTTCAACGTGCTGTCGTCCTCAACGAAGAGATCCGACCTGTCAGAGAAACTTTGGTCCGTTTCATTCCACACAGGACTCATCTCCGGAGATTTGCAGCATTCGAGACCGGCTGGGCCAGCTGTTCTGAGCACCCACGCAGCGATGTTTGGCAGGAATTGGTGGTGAGATATTTTGTTCACGCATGTGTCTCTGCAGTCGAAGCCGTAACTCAAGCTCTTTGCCAGACTTCTGTATTGACTGCCGTTCCGCGACTCTTCGATTCGACCGAGCGAGCTGAGGTCGGAGAGAGGAGCGTGATTTGGGCCGCGCGGGTGTGACCGCTATACCGCGCAAGGAACGGAACCGAAGGCAGGAGACTTCATGTGCATCGCACGGTCGTGGTTGCTGCGCAGTGAGTGGGCGGATGAGAGCCGAGGACGGCGGACTTCGTAGACGCTGGGCCGTGAGAGCGTGGAGAATGGCAGCAGACTTGATGCGCGGTCAGTAGAAGTAGTCGCTGAACTGTGAGTGAAGGGCAACACAGTGAATTGATCTATGACCAATGTGGTCGAATGTTCAGTGCTTCACTTGCTCAGCTAGGTAAAGGTGTGGGCAAAGTGGAGTTCGAAGTGCGCAAGAAGTGAAGAAGTGAGGAAGTCGCAAGCACGGCACGAACGGGCGTGGTCGGGGTCCCCGGCCATTCGATCGGTGAGTGCCAAAGCATCAAAGACGCCTGCATGGCAAAGAAAAAGTGGATGAAGGAGAAGATGGCCACGCGTTGTCCTTACTTCCGACCTGTCGTTGTCGGACGTACCGTCTCGCAAGGAGGCTGATGGGATCCGACTCTTGAGGAGCCAGGGACGTCGGACGCGGGGGGAGGAAGTGCCTGCCGGCGGCGTGTTTGGCGGATGTCGCGTGGCGCGAGCAATGGAGGCCACAATGCGTGGACAGGCCCGTGATATGAAACCCAGACAGGTGGTGGACGCATCCTGTCAGCAGGCTCGGATCGCCCGTGGGTTGTGTTGCAGCAGCATCGTCCACTGCTGGCAGTAGTGACGATGTGCGCTGGAGAAGGGCATACTGTGCACTCGACCGCCCGCACGTGCGTCGAAGTCCGGGCGGAAGGCGCCAGGAGGCAAGCAGCAGCCCTCCGTTAGCGCCCGCGTCTTGTCGCCCAGTCAGACGCCCTGCTGCAGCGCCTCCCCACTATGAATCGGTGGACGGAGAGACGGGGGTGGCTGTTCCTCCGTACGCGCTTGGTGTGCCGCTTGCTCGGGAGACACATGCGCTCACGAGGACGGCAACACGAGGCAGCCGACCCTCCCCAGCCGCGTCGTCGCCTGTGACGTCTCCAGCTCCGTCATCTCGAGTCTTCAACACGCCCGTCCCCTGGCCCACGCCAACAAGAGGGAGGAGTTCGTCTGGCCGCGCGAGGGGGAAAGAGCTCGGGTCGGGAACCTTTGGATGAAAAGGAGAGACATTGTTATCGCCAGCCATGCGCGCCTTGTCCACCGCCCTCTTCCTGCTCGCTGCTTCCCCCTCGCCCGCGGCCGCTGCAGATGATACGCACGTTGATATTCACGTCACGAGCCCCGTCGCCTGCTCGAGACCGACGCGTTCGGGTGACAAGGTCTCGGTCCATTACAAAGGCTCGCTGCAGTCGACCGGCGAGGAGTTTGATCAGTCATACAACCGGGGTCAGCCCTTCTCTTTGACGCTCGGCATTGGATCAGTGATCGAGGGATGGGAGCAAGGGCTGCTTGATATGTGCCCCGGGGAGGCAAGGACCCTGACAATACCACCAGAGTTGGGTTATGGCAAGGGAGGCGCCCCTCCTACGATACCCGGCGACGCGACCCTAGTGTTCGAAACCGAGCTGATGGACATTGTCGGCGTCGAGCAAGAGAGCATCACGTTCGAAACACTTTCCTCAACCCTATCATCGTCCACGTTTGCGACCGATGAGATGCTCACCATCGCAACTGCGCCCCCCACACCTCCAGCCACGAGCCTTTCATCAGCCTCGAGTCCGACGCTTGAGGCCACCCCACAACCCTCAGGTGCACTTGCGGCCAATCAAGAGGGGCAGTGTAATTTACTTGGACCGTTTGCCTTGCTTGTCCAAGGGGCCCTTGGCGCTGCAGCCATCATAGCCCTAGTGGTCAAGAGGTGGCGTGAGGAGCCCAAGCGACCGTGGAAAATCTGGTTCTTCGACGTGTCCAAACAGGTCCTAGGGAGTATCCTCCTACATATCCTCAATCTGGCAATGAGCATGGTTGGTGATGCGCCAGATGTCATGAACGCCGCTCAGCATTCCAACCAGCCAAAAGGTGGCGAGGGGGAGGGGAAAAGCCTCCCCAACCCTTGCTCATTCTATCTTCTGAATCTTGGTATCGATGTGAGTTGCTGACCTTCCACTGCCCCAGTTCTCACTGACTGACGTCCGAATAGACCACGATTGGCATTCCTGTACTCTACCTTTTGCTCAAGGTCCTTCACGGCCTTTTCTCCCGAACGCCTCTGGCTAGACCACTGGAGTCCATCAAGACCGGAAATTATGGCCAGCCTCCCAAGATCAGCTGGTGGCTGAAGCAAAGTCTCATCTACTTCATCGGTCTGGCGCTCATGAAACTCTTCGTCTTCTTCCTCTTTGCAGCTCTGCCTTGGCTCCCATGGGTTGGTGACTGGGCGCTTCGTTGGACAGAGGGCAACGAGGCCCTTCAGATCGCATTTGTCATGTTCATCTTTCCGCTCACTATGAACGCCACGCAGTACTGGATTATCGATAACTTTATCATGGACAAGTCACGAAAGGGGAATGAAGGGCAGGAGTACCAGCAGGTGGGGAGTCAAGACAATGACGATGACCGTGCGACACTCGAAGACAGAGAAGAAGACTCGGTGACGGAAGTCGAGCATGACGTGCAAGGCAAAGATGTCGAGGACGGCACGATGCCCCCTTTGAAAGCGGTCAATCCGACGCCAATTTCCGCCGATAGAGAGAGCAGCAGACCAGCGAGCTCAAACGACCCCATGCCGCCATCGGCAGAGACAAAGACGGACGAGGGCGGGAAGCAATGATTATTGCATTTGCGGCCCCTTTACGAGAACCACGCCCTCATATCACACATCTGTTTATTGCTTAACATCTCACCGTTCCTTCCATGACCTCTACTGCAGTCCCCTCAAGGTACAGCGCTTTCACCCTTTCTCGCCCCTCATCGAGCACGACGCTTACTCCGATTGCACTTTCTCTTCCCATCTCCTTTCCCTGGACGATTTCAACTCTCACTCTCTGCCTTCCTAGTCTCAACGCCAGAAAAGCACCAAGTCCCGAGGCTGCGCTCCCAGTGGCTGCATCCTCGAGACTTCCCATGATCATCCTCGCCCGAATCTTGACTGTCTCTCCTTCATTACCGCTTGTGAGGGTATAGTAGTAAGCCGCTTTCAAGCCAACGTCCCAACCCCTGTCCAATACCACTCCCTCGACGCTTGCTTTCCCTGTCTCCACATTTGCAAGCACATCCACGTCGTCGAGCTCGAGCATGACAAAATTCATCCCCCTGACGGGGCTGACGACATCAACCCTTTTGACCCCCCTCCCTCCCGGCAGCGCAGATTGCAGCTGCCCCGCCACCTCCTTTGCATCGACCGCAGTCTCAACATGCCGGTGGAACTCCATGGGCACCCTCGCCCGTGCCCCCTCGCCCGAGCGCTCGACCTCGATCACCCCAGCATTGCACAGCAACCGCACCCTCGGCGCCTCCGGGGCTAGTTTGCTCAAAACATAGCACGCAGCGCCAATGGTCGGATGTCCGGCGAACGGGATCTCGGCGTTGACGACGAAGATGCGCACACGCCACTCTGGGACGCCGGAGGGCTCTGCGCCGGAGTCCTCGCGCGCGTGCAGGAAGAGGGTCTCCGAGAGGTTGAACTCACGTGCAACAACTTGCATGCGCTCCGTTCTGAGAGTGAGTGTGGAAGCCGGCGGCAGGCGGACGAGTGCGAGTGGATTGCCGGCGAAGGGTGTGTTGGTGAAAACATCGAGAGTCGTGAAAGGGCGAGTCATGGTTTCGAGAGGCTTTGGAGTTGCGAGACCAGACCCGAGTGTTGTTTGGTTCAGCTCTTGATGGTGCAGTCAATACAAGCGGGCGAGTCAGGTTTTGTTCCCGTCATTCTAAACAGAGTCGAGGCGACGTGTGTATGTTTGCGAAGGCGGGTACAAAAGTAGAAGGTGACAGCTGAGAAGATACTTGACCAATGATTGCCTAATGAGGAAAGAGCCAGGCACGTCAGCGGGGGGCAGCCGGTGCCGACAGCTCGACGTCACCCGCCAGACACGAGCTTCTGCACCTCTGCAGACGGCGCTTTTGTTGTTGATGCCAGCATGACCTGACAGTGGCACGTCTGCGGTGTCTGGAGAGACACGCCTTTTCTCGCCCCCTGCGACTTCCACTCAGCATCTCGACCGTCGCGGCGTCTGGCCCTTTTCGCCGGCCCTCAAACACCCATCCCCCCGTCACCGCCCCAGCTGCAAAGTTGGCTCGCATATCCTCCTGGAGTCAGTATATTCGGCGCAACTTCCCCTGGTGGCTCTCCGAGTCCAGCCTCCCCAACCGACCAGCAGTCTGGCTGAGTAAACGGGAGCCCGGCCGCTGGCCGGAGAAGGCCAGCATGGCTTCTCAGGATAATTCATCTTACTTGAGCAAGCTTTCGCCGTGGAACCGGAGCCCTGCTGTTCATCCTAGCAAGGGCAAGGAGGGAGAGCCCGAGCCCTCTCTCCTCAAACAGTCTCAAGGTGCAGACCATGTTATAAACCAACGACACCGTCTCAGTCTGAGGCACTACCCTCGCGACTGCCCTCCTCTTCGACCGCAGTGGTTTCACGCCGTCGACTTTCCGAAACGCAGGCCGGCCGGGACGTCGAAGGAAGAGAAGACAAATGCTACGCCGAAGAAATATGCCGCATTCTCAAAAAGAGACTCGAAAGGGATCGAGGCGGCATATCGAAAACTTGCGGCAGAGGAGGACAGCGCTGTCAGCAGCCAAAGAGGACACAACTCCGGCGATGTTTCGTTGGCGAACATTGAGACCCATCAGTGGTCGGATGGACAACCCAATCCAAATTTCAAAGACGATTTGAAACCTGGAAAGATTAAGGTACCTGTCAACGAAGACTACCTGTTCGATGTCGACGTCGAGCGAAGAGAGCTGGGACCGGCGTACTGGTTAGGTCCTGTCTATGATGTCCGACGTGGGACATGGTTCTACCAAGATGGCAGTGTCCAAAGGCCTTGCGACGAGAAGCTGGCCGCGCAGCTCGAAGATGGATATCTCAAAGTCAAAGCATGGAGGTTGCCTACCGCGCAAAAGCAAGCTCGATCATCCTCGCAGCCTCGTTCAAGACCAACTTCTTGGCCAGCCGGTCAGGAAGTCTTCGGCTCGCCCAAGAATTCGACATCAGTCCCGATGACGTCTCAAGCTTCGAATCCGGATTTACGCAAGCAAGCCTTGGACGACAGCAAACAGTCCAGCAGTAAGACCAAGGACGCTAGCGCAAGTCCGACAGAGGCGCCAGAGAACACGTATCGCCTCTTCGGGGCTCACATGAACTCCGTTGTGACTTACCAGGATGGCGCGACCGCATGGCTGCTGACAGATGACTTCATGTCGCGTATGAACTATACAATGTACCAGCGATTTGCAGGTGGCGGCCATTTTGCTGGCATGAAGATGACACGCGGGTACAACAATACGACCGCTGCGAAGACCGAGGCCAAGGACGGCAAAGAGGCGGATGGCAAGCAGAACGCCAGCAAAGACACCACTGCAGATGCGTCCGAGCAAGCAGGCGTTGCGGCCGAGGACATAGCTGAGCGTCACAGCACGTCCGAAGCCCGCAGGCAAAAGCTTGAGCGCCACATGTCCTCGCTCTTGGAAGGGGACGCGTCTCCCGAAGACCAAGCAAAGCTAGAAGAAGAAATGCGAAAACGGGACGAACGTGAGATGGAAGAAGACTACAAGGACACTGACGGTGACGATCAAGGCCGAGAGATCGAACACCTCATAATGGTCACGCACGGCATTGGGCAACGTCTTGGCTTGCGCATAGAGAGCGTGAATTTCGTGCACGATGTCAATACGCTGCGGAAGACGATTAAAGCCGTATATGCAGACTCGCCAGATCTTCGAGCTCTAAATACGGAATTGGATCAGGCAGAACAAGTCAACAGTCGCGTGCAGGTTCTTCCCGTCGCCTGGCGCCATCTGCTCGATTTCCCAAAGCAGAGCTTGCGACACAACCGAAAAGAGCAAGACCTAGGCGACAACGACTTTGACGACGAAGAGTTCCCCAGCCTTGAAGACATCTCAGTCGAGGGAGTGCCCGCTGTCAGAAATCTTATTACGGATCTGGCCCTGGACATCCTCCTCTACCAAAGCCCGGCCTACAAAGATCATATTTCACGGGTCGTGCTGGAAGAGTGCAATCGAATCTACCATCTTTTCATGGAGCGGAACCCAGGTTTCAAGGGCAAGGTGAGCTTCATGGGCCATTCTCTCGGCTCGGCAATCATGTTCGACCTTCTCTGCCGACAAGGGCAGAAATTGGACCCTAGCAAGCATCATCGCAAAAACCAACATCCGCTCAAGCTCGACTTTGAAGTGGAGGACTTCTACGCCGTGGGCTCGCCGATTGGCCTCTTTCAGATGCTGAAAGGCCGTACAGTGGCCGCTCGGGAAACGAAGGAAGGAAGAGAGCGATCGCATACCACGAGCCTAGAAGATCCGATGCTCGACGGACCTATGCTGTCTGCTAAGAAGATCGGTGCTAGCATGGGTCCAACTCCGCCGAGCGACGTCCCTGTCTCCAGCCCAAAATGTGCGCAGATCTTCAACATCTTCCATCCCACGGACCCCATCTCCTACCGCTTGGAGCCCCTCATCTCGCCAACCATGGCGTCATTGAAACCCCAGCCGCTGCCCTACACCAAGCGTGGCATCTTTGGCGCGCCGATGGGTCAGGGGCTGACCGGCATAGGAGCTCGCGTCAGCCAGAGCGTATCGAGCATGTGGTCGAGTATGGCGTCGAGCCTCCTCACGCGCGGGCTTGGCTACACCGGCACCGATCCTGCAGGGCAGCTGCCTACTAGCACGAGCGCGCAACACCCTCAACCGGGTGGAAAGAGCCATGTGCCGCTCTCTATGGGCGCTGGTACGAATGTGGCGGCAGGCGTTGTGCCGCCAACCGCACCGCTTCCGGCGGAAGGAACGGAGATCGCACGTGTAAGCGAGTCTTTGCAAGAGAAGCTGGCGGGCGAGGCAGCGTCGGCGGGGTCAAAAGGGAAGCATCCGCCGACCTTGATTGACGCGGAATTAGAGACGTTGTTTTCAGGGTTCCAGAAGCGGAGGAAATCTGCGCAAAGTGATGCCGAGACACGAGATCTCGGTGCCGGCTCGGTGGGGAGTCCAGAATGGCAGGAGGCAGAGGAGCGCAGTAAGCGGTTGCGACGAGAAGAGGAGAAGGTGCGAAAGCTGAACAGCAATGGCCGGGTCGATTATGCAATCCAGGAAGGCGCGTTCGACATCAACCTCATCGCTGCGATTGCCAGCCATCTGTCGTACTGGAGCGACGAGGACGTAAGCCACTTTGTGGTCTCACAACTGCTCAGTCGGCATCGTGTCATGAGACCAACGGCGGGTGGCAGTGGTAGTGGAGGAAATATGAAGTGATCGGGCTCCGAGCCAATGGCCAGATTCCATTCCGCCTGGATTACCTGCCCAGCGCCGTCACGCCTCTTCACACCCTCCAGAACCCTTAAGGCATGGCCAACCGCGCGTTTCCGATCCAGCCATTCCAGACCACCCCAGCCTGCCTCGCTAGGTCCTCCGCCGTCCTGCCTAGCGCATCCCTCAAGCTCCGAAGATCGACTTTCCCTTCCTGTTCCTCACGCATGATTCCCAGCACCGCAGCTTCTTGAAAGACCAGTGCCGGGAATTCCATCTCGGACAGCTGACTGGCCAACAGCAGCAGGAGCCATACCACCTCCCTGTGCCCGTTGGCGACCGCGATGTGCAAGCCCGACTGCATCTCACCCATCGGATCCTGGTACCGCAAAACCTCATCTGCTGTCTTTTCCGGCTCTACCGGCCCGTCTCCGTCTTCCATGTCCTCGTCTCCTTCGCCATCACCGGCCTCTTCGCCGCAGCTCTTCAGTAAATCCACCACCGCGTGGTGATCTCCTTCGCGACAGAACTCTAAGAACGCGCGACACTTGCGCTCGGCGGGAAAGGCGCGCAAGTAAGACTCCTCTTCCAGGATGGGCAGGATGTTGATCTGCTGCTGCAATCCACCTTCATTGTTCAAATTGACCAACACCATGGGCTTGGCGTCCGTGCCTGAGGAGGAGCTACCACCCGGTGGCGAAGTCGTGATGTTCTGCGCGCATTTAGGGCAACGCTTTATTTCGTAGGCGTCGAGCAGGCATTGCCAGTGGAAGTGGCAGCCGCAGGGAAGGTGCACGTCGTCGGGAACTGTGTCGGTGGTGCTGGTACTGGTCGTAGCAGAGTCCATGGAAATGTCTTCTTCACCGTCAAAGTCGGGGTCGAGGTCGACGACCAGCGGCTTGGAGCAGGCGGCACAGGCGCTCATGGCGGGAAACTTGCTCTTCAACGAGCGGTTGAGTCGGAACGGGGATAGAGAATAGACTTCAACAATTTATGTAGTTAAAAGCGACTTTGTGTCTTTGCAAGCGATCTTCCTTGAAATTTCACATGCTTCAACTCGTGGTGAGTGGACTGAGGGACAGCTGCGTCCACACTTTTCCCGGCGCTAGCAGTGATGTCAGTCCCTTGGCGGAAAGTCTAGAGCGAGCTCGGACCATGAGCTGGCGCCTGCTGCAGCCTGCGTAGAGACGGAGCGACTGTCTCTGTTTACCTCAAAGACGCCTTTGCGCCTCCCGCGACTTCACCTTCCACCGCCCCTGCGCATTACATATTTCTCTGGCGTCCATTCGCGCTTTTCCTGGCCATCGTCGCCAACACCTTTGCCAGCTTGACCTGGTCGCACAACACAGGCACTCCACCTTATCTCTACCCTGATCGATTATTGGGACAGTCAGCAACCATGGACGACCAACCCTACCTAGACCCCGCCTTTGACGCCAATACCCTGACCGTGCCGCGCCTGCGCTCCATACTCCTTGCACATAATGTCGACCACCCTGCCTCTGCGAAAAAGTCCGACCTCGTCACCCTCTTCAACAGCGAAATCGCGCCCCAAGCTCGTCGCATCCGCAGCGCCAATGCGCGCGTGCGGCGCACGAGTCGCGGCATCGTCGATGTAGCTTCCAGTCAGGGGACGGAAGACGACGACGAAGACGACGACGACGAGGAAGAGCAGCCGCCGCCGCCGACGACGCGCAGCTCGAAGAGAAGCACAAGGGCGAGAACAGAGGAAGCACAGGAAACTCCTGTCGCGCCGACGCCGACAACCAGGACCAGGCATAGTACGGCTCCGCCGACTGGGCTTACGCCGACGCCGAGCAGGAGCAGCAAGCATTCGCGTCCGGTGGAGGAGCAGGAGATGGAATGGGAGAGGGAGAACAAGCGGCCCGCGTCACGCAAGTCGAGGGCGAGTGCGGCAAAACCTGTCGTGAAGGAAGAAGAGGATGACGACGATGCCAGTCCATTTTCTGCGAACAATGTGTTTCAGTCCGGCGGGTCGCCGCCTGCGGCTGTCGATCGTAGAAGAACGACGTTTGGTGGGAGCAAAGAGGTTGATAGGAGGCGGAGCAGAGAGCGCAGACAAAGTCGTGAGCGTCGACGGCGGACTGAGGAGATACGGCCCGTGAAACAGCAGACGCACGGGGCAATCGTGCCGACTAGGAAGACGTTCGACCCACCGGCGAAGAAGGCCGTGAAGGAGGAGTTGGAGGTCAGTGAAGAGTTTACGCCCGAGGAACAACAGGATTTGGTGCAAGCAGAGCAGTCCGGCGAGCTCGTTACGGCGCCACGGCAGAGAAGGTCTGGCCAGAACACTGCTCCGACGGCTATAATGGCCATTCTAGGCGTCTTGTTGAGCGGAATGGCTTTGCTGTGGACGCAAGAAAAGTTCAGCGTCGGCTATTGCGGCGTGGGAAGACCGAGCACAGAAATTGCAGGCGTGCAGATTCCAGACTGGGCTGATGCTCTCCGTCCGCCTTGCGAGCCCTGCCCACCTCATGCCATTTGCGTGGACAGACTTGGTACCGAGTGCGAGCCAGGCTTTGTGCTCACTCAACATCCGCTATCTCTGAGCGGTCTCATCCCGATCCCCCCTAGCTGCGAGCCTGACAGCGTTAGGGCCCGGAAAGTTGACCAGGTCAAGCAGCGCGCGGTCGAAGAACTCCGCGAGCAGAACGCGCGCCACGAATGCGGAGAATCCAGCAGCGCAGAAGTGCAGGAGACCGTGCTGAAGCAAGCCATTGCCAGCAAGAAGCGCAAAGGCATGTCGAATGCCGAATTTGAAGACCTCTGGAACCAAGCCATCGGGGAAGTCATGGGCGCTGACGAAGTCCATGCCGGCACTGACGGGTAAGCTCTTTCCCCCGCCAACATTACGCTGCGTACATTAATTCCCCTCGAATGCGCACACCCAATGCTTACGCACCCTGACTGACAGTCGCCAAGATCCGGCCACTTCACCCTCCACAGCACCTCCCTCGCCCGTCTCCCCCTCGCCTGCTCCCTCCGCCTCGCAGCACGAGAATCTCTTAGACAGCATCTTCGCGGACTTGTAGGCGCCTTCGCCCTCATCCTCTCCGCCATCTACGCTCGCCATCGCTTCCACTCTTCCCGCTCCACTGAGAGACAGGCTAAGCACCTCGCTACGCTCGCGCTGGAGAAGCTCTCGGCGCAGGCGGCGCTGCACGCGGCCGACCCGGGCGCGTATCCTGAGGGTTATGTGGCTGTTCCGCAGCTGAGGGATGATGTCTTGCGCGAGGAGTTTTCAGCACGGAGACGGACGAGGCTGTGGCAAGTGGTGAGCGCGAAGGTGGAGGGGAACGCGAATGTGCGTCCCATGGTGCGTGAAGGGCGGAGCGGCGACGTGGGCAGAGTTTGGGAGTGGGTGGGCGCGGTTCGGAGGATTGAGAGCCCGAATGCGAGTACAACAAATGGGGTTGCGAGAAGTTTGGGTGGATGGGAGGGCGACTCGAGTTTGTGTGAGGGAGACAGTAGCAAGCGGGACGTTGGGAGGAGTGGGAAGTGGGAGGAAGGCCGGTCTTACTACTGATGCGGCCAGCAACAGTGTCCACTTTGGCTGGAGATCGGAGTTGCGGATTCTTGATGGTTTCCGCGCAAGCTTGACCTCCTCTATACAGGCATCGTCCGAGCTGTGAGGACAGACTTTGGGATAAAGAGGTGGTTTACAGGCGTCCTGGGGCCTGACGTTTCGAGGGCAAGTTTCAGAACGCTGGCGCATGACTTCAACGACGCAGCTGTTTGAACCTTACAATACTCATTGCGACTGCAATTCTTTTTTCATCATGTAGATGACTTGTCCAGATGTTGCTGCCCCGGCTCACTGGTTCAGACCATACCTGCCTGTTTGCGTGGCTCACCTGATTGATTTTCAATGAAACGAACGAAGTTCAGTTGAACATCGGTGGTATCACCAGCCTTCGGTGTTGACTCCAACTCAATACACACGACGTGGGCGAGAACTCATAGCCGACTACAATGCCTCCTACAGATAACCAGGAGATACCCCGCGCAGCAGCAGCTTTCAAATTTCTTCACATTTCTGAAAGCTAATGCGAACAACTTCAAGATTTTGACTTTGTTCTCGCGAGCGCGAGAACATGAATCCAAGTATCCGTATGGTCCATCTCCTAGCAATTCAATGACTTTTCCCAGCTTGAAGAACCCTATGTGACCCGTCCCCCTACCTTGTGGAAACATTCGAAGCACCCTCCATCTGCTCGTTAAAGTCTGACACCATCTCGTCCCAGATAGCCTGCCAATGTTTCTTTAAGCCCTGCTTTCCAGCCGCCATTGCCTTTAATTCCTCGTATACGAGTGCGCTGAGCTTCAATTGCGCCATACCGATGTCGACGAATGGCTGCAGATCAAGATCTCGCATTGTCGCAGCCAGATCCTTCTTGAAAGCTTCCATGCGGTGCTGTTGAGCCAGGTCAATGATGCAGAAAGCTAAGCCTAAGCTATTCACCTTGTGCATTGCTCTTATCACCACATCGAATTCCCAGCTGTGGTCGACTGCGTGAGTCAGCTTGTACGTAGCCGTGACTCGATTGGTGGCAAAAGTGATCTCTTGGAAGGCTTCACCCAGCCCCTTCGGCGGTCCCATCTCCGTGATCGATCAAGCGGCTTTGGGAGTCCACCCTTTGGCTTCGAAAGACACATCTGGAATGGAGATGGACCGGCAGAGAGGCCAGAGGAAGGCTCACAAGGCAGAAACCTTTCGCTGCGAAGAGCTTGTCTGGTCGGCTTCGCCCATCGAAGCCGATAACATTGACGAACCAGTCCACTTGATTTGCAAGAATCGAAGACGTTGGGACAACTGCAGAAAGCAGCTTAGACTGCAAATACCAACATTCAGCGGCATTTTCCCCCTTTAATCTCAGTCAGGCGTTATTGTCGCCCTGGATTGGCAAGTTGATGTGTTGAATTCGTTGCAAGTAATCCGGCCTGAGCATTCGTGGCGGACAGAACAGAAAGTCTTGCTTCAACGGGACCGGAATGCCGTTGACACTGAGTTTGTAGGATGTTGCGCGCTCGCTGGTCACGTACGCATTGATGGTGATCCTGTTCCCAACGTAACGTATGTTCCGTCGCTCTTGACGGATCTGCTTCGAAGTGGTCAGAATGTGCGGGTAGCAGAACTCACGCACGGTGCCTTTCTGTGACCAAGGTATTTGATAACGGTTGCGTTCCTCACGAAACACAAGCAGCTGTCGATACACCTTGTTCCTCAGCTCCGGGTGAGGATCGATGATACGAAAAGTTGCGGCCTCATCAGCCTCTTGTAGAGCTTGTATGAGCGTGACGCCTGATGGCTGGTCTCTGAGCACGGTCTGGGGCCCTTCGAGGCTTTGGTGCCATGAAGCACATCGAGACCCTGTGACTCAATGAAGGACTGCAGCTTGCCGTGTCTGCAATCTGAATAGTAGAGGGCGTGTTCGGGCAGCGTTGTCGTGTTTGAAGACGAGGCACCCGGAAGGTGCGTGCTTGGTGATTGCTTTGTACTGGTTGCGTGGTGGCACTCGTATCCGAATGTGCTAGCGACGGAGCTGCAGTTGATGCATGATGTCCGGGGTTGCAGTCATTGGGGGGGCTTGAAGTCAAGGTAAAGAAGAAGAGGGGAAAGGTCAAAGTAAAAGGCGGGGTGACGCAGATAAGTTAAGGAGCACAGCAGGCAGCAGTGTGCGTGAATAAGGAAGGCGCGGTCACTTGCACGAGACGCTGGCGCAAGTAAAGTTCGCACCACGTCAACGAGGCTTCAAGGTGAAGTTTGGCCAGATGAGCTCGCACGTACTTACCAGAAGTGATCAGGACATGTTTGGTAGTCTGGCCAACAAGGTCCTGACGTATCAAGACCAGCAGGCTCTCTTCCATCCAGCTCCGCTATCATGATAGCATTCGCGCTGCCAGAGGCGGA
Organism: Saxispiralis lemnorum; assembly: GCA_034509035.1. Lineage (NCBI taxonomy): Eukaryota > Fungi > Ascomycota > Dothideomycetes > Mycosphaerellales > Aeminiaceae > Saxispiralis > Saxispiralis lemnorum. The sequence continues at coordinate 23,462 of JAWXCT010000167.1, forward strand.
CGCAAGGGTGACCCGGCAACATTGCCGTTGATGTGTCAGTGAAGCGTGCTCTTCAAGCTCATCTGGTCTGACTCTAGGCGAGATATGGGACATGGTCCGAAGGGGTTTGAGGTATCAGACCAAGACGAAGAAAAAGTGCTCAGGCCTGAAATCGAGGTTCAGCTAATGTCGCATACTAAAGGCGTACTGTTGAACAAAAGGGATCACAAGTTTACCGACGATAACGGCATTACCATCAAAAACATCCAGCCTCCCTCATCCACGCCTCGACCATTCCTCCTAAAACAACACCTCACCTCTCCTTCCCCGACATCTGACTATCCGCCCTCTTGCGGCCCCCTTCTGCGGCAAACTGACTCGCCCCCCTGGGCCTGCCCAACGTCCCAACATCCTTGACCAAACTCGCCAACTCCCTGATCTCCGCATGCACATGCTCGTGCACGGTGAAAGGATCATACATCCGCTGACGGACGTACTCCTCGAGCTCGGCGTCGCTGACGTTGCGGATGGACAGTTCGCGATCGACACCGGCATGCTGTGCCGCCCGGATGACGCCGCAGGCGACGACCACGGAGACTTCGCGGATGCGGGCGATCTCCGGATAGAGCCACTTCTGTTCGCACTCTTCGGGGAGGAGCGAGGTGGAGAGGGCTTCGGCGGAGGCGTAGATCATGCTCTGCGTGACCGAGACAGCCTTGCAGAGGATCGCTCCGACACCGATACCTGGGAAAACAAAGATGTTGCTGCAATCGATTAGACACGGTAGCGAGGGATGGTGGCTGGCGTTCGAGGCGAGAGGACTTACTTTCCCTGGCCAGGGACCATCTGCCGCCCATTGTGAGTGAGCGCGGGGAACGGCGAACCCGAGGCGAACAGACACCTGCCATCAGTGTTCTTGACGGCATCTTCGAATGTGCACTCGGACTTGGAGGAAGGGTTGGAAAGGGGAAAGATGATTGGTTTGTCGTTGAGCTCGCCCATGCGTCGCAGAATTTCCGGTGTAAAGGCCCCACCAATAGTCGACAGCCCCCTATCACGGAGTCAGCATCGTTTGCGGCTCGATAGTCCAGGAAGTACTTACATAAGAATAGTCGGCTTGACGTGCTCAACAATTTCCGGGAGCGTCTTGAACTGCTTGCCGTCGTTATCGTCGCGCGCGAAGTACTCCTTGTGCTTCGCCAGATTTCCGGGGCGGTCTGTCGTCACCATGCCTTGGCTGTCAACGAGCCAGAAGCGTTTCCGTGCCTCATCCTCCGACAACCCCTCCTTGACGAAGTACTCGCAAAGCTGCTTAGCAACGCCCACACCCGCGGAACCCGCACCAAGGAAGACGGCGCGCTGATCCTCGGGAGCGACACCAGACTGTTTTATGGCATTGATGAAGCCGCCCAAGATGACGGCGCCGGTGCCTTGGATGTCATCATTGAACATCGTGTAAGTGTTCTGGTAGCGCTCGAGCGCCGGAAAAGGGTTCTTGAAGTCCTCATACTGGATGACGATTCCGGGCCAGCGCTCCGTCAGCGCCGCCATCATCTCGTCGAGGAACTCCTCTTCTTCCTTGGCAGAGACCTTGTCGCGTCGGCTGCCCAAATACATGGGGTCCTCGCGGATCTCCTTAGTGCTAGTACCAAGGTCCAGGCAGAGGGGCAGCGTTCTCATTGGGTGAATTCCAGCGCATACGGTGTACAAGCTGAGCTTCCCCACTGGGATACCCATGCCGTTGATTCCAAGGTCACCCAGGCCGAGAATGCGGCTGCCGTCCGTGACCACCGCAATTTCGACGTCGTGGGGCCAATTTTGGATGACAGAATGCAGATGACCCTAATAGCGTGTGAGCTCCCTTGACAAACCAGAACAAGCCTAGAGTGTTCGTACCTTATCCTGGAACGAAAGATATAGGCCCTCAGGGTGAGTGTAGAGCTCCGACCACCTCTGGCACGCCTCTCCGACCGTCGGTGTGTAGATATAAGGAGTAAGTTCCTGCTCGTGTCAGCCAAAGTCTCCCGCTGTCGTCCACCACGTCCCCACGACCTCATGTCCCACCTACCTTGACGTTGGCCGCCAAAAGTCGGTAGAACAGATGAACGTTCGTGTTGCGCAGAGTCGAAAGATACTGATATCTTTCAATAGGCGTCTTGCGAGCTCGAAGCAACGCCAAACCTGTTGTTCCTTCTCGTCAAAACCTTCGATCGTCCATGAACCCCATTGTTCCTTGCAACGTACGACTCACATCTTTCTTCCTGCTTTTCAAACGACTCTACGGCCGGGGGCACGAGTCCGTATGTTTTCTGGAACCGTCTGACCTCCATCGAACTGGAGGTGTCGTAGTCGGACCTGCAGACGAAAGTATTAGCACCGTTGTTGAAGCCAATGCTTCGAAGCTTGAAGGGACCGCCAACTACTCACGCGGGCGGTCCAGGGTGTGACTCCTGAAATCTGCTATTCGCATGGCGAACATTCGCTGCCGGCGCGCGCGTTCCTTGGGAGACGTTGGAAGCGTTCCTGCTGTGGCTAGCCATTGGAGCTCGTGGTGGTCTGGTGGATGAATGAGAAGCTGCGAGGACGCTGAGGACCGCAGAGGCGAAGGAAGGGGAATAGAAGCAGGGTCTCGAGGAACTGAGGGGAGACAATGCAGCAGCAGGGCGGGACAGGGTCTGTCGGTGAGCTGATCGCAGAGACATGGGTAGGGACAGAGCAGAAAAGAAAATATCAGGTGGAGCAAAGACTGAAATGTGGGAACGGTATAGCGTAAGTGCAGCTACTAGGTCGTGAAAAGATCAGCTTCACCGCCAGAGCCCAGAGCGCGTGCGAAAGCGATGTTGGAGGTGAGTTTGGTGATTCTCCGTTGGCACGATAACTGTTGATGGAGCCGTCCCGGCGGAGACTCCGGGATTCTCCTTCCCATGGGTAGAGCCCGCGGACTCGCATGCTCTATCGTCCCCACGGGCCGAGCTGATGGGGAAGGCAGAATGCTGGCAGCAAGTACGACCGTACAAAGTACTGTAATTGTCGTGTTTTCAACCGGAGAGATCTGTCAAGCAGACGAAAGGAGAAGACGTCGGGGGCGCCTGGCGCATATGCAACGAGATCTCTAGGCTCTCCTCGTCGTCGGCTTACGTTACGGATGGACCCACCCTCCCACCTTTCCGAGTCCCGGGCTGCCTTTACGCGGCGGCGCGACATTCCGTTGTTGTTGGAATCGCCACATGCGCTTTTACTGCCCAATCGAGTTGTACCATCATTGCCCTTTGGCTCGAGCTCGGTGTGGAATGCGCAACAGCGTAGGCAGGAAGATCGAGTGCACGTGACTGTCGCGTGTGATTTGCGGGGAAGCAGCGGACAGCGCGTCGTCATTGTGCCTTCATCGATGGACGGGAAACTTGAATGCCTGAGCTTCCTTCCGTCGAGAACACACGATGGCTCTTGTAAAACACACAACATTCGATGCACGGTAGGTGCCGACCGACCCATCTCTGCTTCATTCAGCTTCTTTCAACTCCTGGCGTGAACAGGCCGTCAATCAATTATCACAAAGCTACCACGTCCAGCCTCACGCGTCCGGCCGCGTAGCTATGGAGTCCCTGTCATCCTGCTTCGGCGGGCGAAAGAAGCGCGACTCGGATCACGACCCCCTCCTCCCTCGATATGCAGAGGACACTGTGCTGCAGCGCGAGCTCCACGAGAAGCTCCACACCTACCAGCAGCTGCGGGCCATCTCCAAGGGTTTCATGCCGAGCACGGAGCAGATTATCATCAACTTCCGCACCCTGCTGTCGAGCGACGTGCTGAACTCGGACAACCCTGACCTGTCAGAAAGTGGACGAGCGCTGGTCAGGAGCTCGAGACATTGGATCCAGAACTTCATCGAGCTGCTCAGAAACAAGAATGGGGAGGATCAGATTCAAGACCTGGTCTGGTTTCTCAGCAAGAGTAGGATCAGCGTCGATACAGCCGACATTGCCGCTCGCGCTCAACAGACGAAAGCAAATGCGGACACTGTTGCAGCATACCAAAGTCTGAAAACGGTAGGAAGCTTGATGCTCATGAATGAAGACTTCCGCACGTTCCTAGGCGATCTCAACGTGGTGGGGAGAGAAGTCTTCAAAGACTCAGCTTTCAAGCTCTCTAATGTAGCAGAGGAAGCTGGAAAGAAAGTGGAGCCATCTCAGGAAGACCAGCAGCTGATCACTCTGCCTGGCGAAGACGACAAGAAGGGAGCTCCGAGTGGGGGAGATCTTGAGCAGGATGTGGAGGACGTTGGCAGAGCCGTTGCGAACGGGTCTGCAGAGGTCTCAAGGACTGCTGCGGAGGGCGCTGCCGAAAAATTGTCCGGCGACGAAGGGAGAACGATCTTGAAGAGGCTTCAAGAAGCAATACTCAACTTACGCCAGCGTACCGACTACATGGCATCTGTCTCAACACTGTCTTTACTTATCCGGCGATATGCATTCGTTTACAGTCGCGCTGCGTCAGAGATCTCAGACGTGGCTTCAGAGGACACCCGTCAGAATGCGGAGCTTGACAAAGCAGTTCGGAATGGATGCGCCTTTTTGACGAGCTTCGGTGATAAGAAGGAATGGGATAAATGCGAAGAGCTTTTCAAGAAGGTCATGAGCCACTCAGAGAAAGACCCTGAATTTGAAAACATGATGACCGACGTGGGCGACTCGCTTCAGAGGATGTTCACAGATCCCTCCTTTTTCGACAACGCGCAATCCAAATTCAATGAGCTTCGCGGCCGAACGCAGAAGACGGGCAAAGGAAGCAGTCTCAATCAAGACGTCGATGCTTTACTAAAGCAACTGGCAACCACCTTCCAATCCATCATTCACGACCAAGACATCCACAAACTGCTTCACACGACCCTCCGCCTCTTCAAAATACTTTCCCCTTTGAACCGCACAACCAACCCCGAATTAATCCAAGACACCATCAACGTTTTCGTTCCGCTCCTCATCTCCGCCATCCAATACCTTCCAATCCCACGCCTCGAAGTCAGCACCCCCGCAATCGACCTCCTCCTTGAAAACCTCATCATCGAACCCGGCCACACCGTCAACCGCACCTCTTTCTTTCCTCATACCTTCAAGCTTGAGACCTACAACGACCTCTCTTTACACCGCACCCACACCCTCCGCACCGCCGCTACGCACAAGCATCTCCTCACCCTCAAACTGGACGGCCTGACCGCGCGCGCCGACGAGGTCGGCTTCTGGCTCAACGCGCACTCGGGCCTCTTCCGCATCCACGACGTCGGCATCGCCTCCCTGGCTCTCGACGACCGCGGCATCGACATTCATGTCGACGTCGAAGTCGCCCAAGAACGCCTCGAACAAATGCTCACCCTCAAAGCCGTCCGCGTCCACATCCATAAATTGCACTACACGCTTCGCCAATCCCGCCTGGGCTGGCTCGGCTTCCTGCTCAAACCCCTGCTACGCCCCCTCCTCCGCCGCTCCCTTGAAAAGCAACTCGCCGCCTCGCTCGCCGACCTCTTCCACGCCGCGAACCGCGAGCTAGTCTTCGCGCGCGAGCGCCTCCGTGCGACGCGCATCGCGGACCCGGACGACCTGCTCACGTTTGCGAAGGCGGTCGCGGCGCGACTGACGCCCGTGGAGGATCCGGAGATGTACACGCGTGTTGGCGTGGCGCAGCCGGGACAGGGGGTGTTTAAGGGCGTGTATGCGCCAGGGAGCGTGGCCAAGGTGTGGAATGAGGAGGGGGCAAGGGCGGCGGAGAGGGTGGAGGATTTTGATGCGGGGGGGTGGCGGAATGCGGTGTTTGATACGCATGTTAGGGGAATGACTTGAGAGGGGAATTGATTCTGGCGTTGCGGTTGGAAATGGATGGGTGGCATGGCACTGGGCTTTTTGCGTCGGGACGGCGGACCAGATTGTTGAGATAGGATGTGCAGGCGTTTGCGGCTTGACTTGTAAGATGTAATCTCGGGATTCTGGGAGGTCAACACAGCAACTTTCTTCTCGAAAATGCGTGAAACTTGGATGTATCGAGCGATCGTGTCTGCGTTTACACGACTGTGCTAATGACTATCCACATGAGCCTGCCATGATCCCCAACTCCAAGATTCAGTGACTGATGAATTGGAACACCGCGCTAACATCCTTCTCACTCGTCTCCTGCCGCAACAACAGATCCTGAATTTTTTCCATCGGCCCCTCCTCATCCCCCTCATTCACAAAATGATTCCACGTACTGGTATCCCCGTACAACATCGCCGGCGCCTTGATCGTTTGCTTTCCCTGCTTGCAGCGCTTACACTTGAACGTATCATGCGTGTCACTCGACGTCCCGGGCCGATACTGGAACAGCTCGCGCAGCGAGTCAAGGCTGAAATGCCGCTCGACGTCCTCAGCTGAGTCGACGACGCACGACGAGAGCGATTGCTTGTGCGACTGACGCTGGAAGATCTTCTCCTCGATCGTCCCTGTCGCGATGAAGCGGTACACGAAGCAATCCTTCTTCTGCCCGTCGCGCCACACACGAGCGAGTGCCTGCTGGTCCGCGGCCGGGTTCCAGTCCGGGTCGAAGAGCACAAGGCGGTTGGCGCCGATGAGGTTGAGGCCGCAGCCGCCGGCCTTGGAGGAGAGGAGGAAGACGAACTCTGATCCTTCGGGGTCGTTGAAGCGGTCGACGAGTTTCTGGCGCTTGTTGACGTTCATGGTGCCGTCGAGGCGGAGGCAGCCGTAGTTGCGGGCCCGGCACATCTTGTCGAAGACGTCGAGTGTCTGCGTGTAGTTGCTGATGAGGACGATCTTGTCATTGGTGTCCTGTCGAATGCGTGCGAGCATGCGGTCGAGCACTTGAAATTTGCCAGAGTACCAGGGCTTGACGTCGCGATCACGACCTCGTGCGTCTTTGGGGACAAAGTCGTCGGGGAAGCAAGATTCGCAGCCCGGGAGGTCATCGGGCAGATTCAGAAGGTCTGGATGGTTGCAGAGCTTCTTCAGCAATCCAATGGCTTTCAAGGGCTGACTGCCTTTGCCTCGCAACAGACTTTGAATCTCTGGCGAGTTGATGAAGTAGTTGTACAGGTCCAGCTGAAAAGGCGCAAGATTGCAGAACACCACGTGCTCGTACTTGAGCGGCAAGTACTTGCTCAGAATGTCGTTGGAGCGCCGAATAATGAATTTGTTGACCTTTGTAAGTAGCTCGTTTAGTCTCTCGGTGCCCTTTTGTACGTCTGCGTCTGAACCAGCAGAGTCACGTCCGCGCAAAATCGGGATTTCGTACTGTTTTCGGAACTCCTGCCTTGTGCCCAGGTAGCCAGGGTTTGAGAAATTCAGTAGGGCGAAGTACTCGGACAAGTCATTCTGGATCGGAGTTCCGGATAAGATTACACGTTTCTTGACGTTGAGGCTGTTGAGCGTCTCGAATGTTTGGCTGTCTCCATTTTTGAGACGATGGCCTTCATCGCATAGCATGAGTCCAATGGGCGTGGTCAGCTCATGAGCATAGAGCCGCAACGTCTCGTACGAGATGATCAGCACAGGTCGGATGACGGCTCTTCCAGATGCAGCAGCCCATTGACGCATTTGTTGAGTGAGCTCATCTTTCGACGCCTTTCCGTCAACAGCGAAAGGAATGATCGCATCCTTTCCAAGCCATTTCGTCAGCTCATTAGCCCAGTTGCGCACCAGACTTGAAGGGCATGCGATGATGCATTTCTGTATTGTGCTCTTCCCTGCGTTCGGCGATTGCTTGAGAAGGGTCCACATGAGTGCTATGCACTGCAGTGTCTTTCCCAACCCCATAGCGTCTGCCATGATGCACCCTTCTGCATTCTCCTCTACCAAGCCGGTGGTACAACGGTACAGGAACTTTACACCTTCGATCTGATGTGGCCGAAGCACTTTTGACAGCCTTGGATCAATGACAACCGGCACCTGTGGCCGTTCACCGTCGACCTTTTTCTTGATTCCCAGAATGTCTGCTAAGCTCTTGTGCATGATGGGCTCATCCAGCTTCGTCTTGTCCCCTGCCGTGCTGTCATCTTCGGTCTTCTCGCCGTCTTCCACAACCTTGTGCTCAGGTTTGCTATCCACAGTTGGATCGTACAAGACAATGGCGAGCTCGCCACTTGGATCGTGCAGTGGCTTTGCGATAAAGGTAGCACCCTCTCTTAATCCTAGCAGTGGTGGAGGCCTACAAGCATTATATGACGTGTTGTCTTTTTCTTTCAATGGTATTATGAACTTGGAACGGAATGTCGATTCCTTGTCTTTCGGTTTGAAGACGGGAAACCTGTTGACGTCTCGAGTCGCAAGTGCAAGCCTGTCGTCGTTGCTGTACGGTTTGTCTGCATCTTCCACGCTATTGTCCCCTCCAGCGTAGTCGACCTTACGTCTTTTTCGTGCTGGCTTCTCGGAGGTTCTAGGCGCAGTGATCGATCCCGGACATTTGAAGGGTCTGATTAATCGATCCGCCGACTGTGGCGTGCCGCCATGCACCCGGGCTCGAGGTTTGGGTGCCGTAGGTGGTATGTTCTCCTTGTCGGCGGCGACAGTCATGCTCGTAAGGTTGATAACTTCAGAGCTCTTCAATTGTTGTCGGATGTTGCGCCTGCGATGTTGCGCTGTCGGGCGAGAGAAGATGCGAAGTCAAGGCTAGGACCTCCACCTTGGTCTACGCGACGCGCGAAGGCTTGGCGCTTGACGCGAAGCAATCGCGAAGCTCACGTGATCGCATTTGTCCGAGCGATGGCCGCAGTTGAGCGTTGCTAAGTATTGTTCGTAGTCAGTTCCAAAGTATCTATTCTCCTCAGAGAATGATCTTGACATTGATCGAAGTAGATAACGTTCAATCGCTGTAAACTTAAATACAGAGGGGGCTGAAAAGCCTGGGGCTAGATATATTACAAGCAAGTAGTCGTCACGTCGTAAGGTTGCCACAGAGCAAAGTGCCTTTAGTAGGCACAGCTCAGCGTCGACTGCCTTTCAACTCCGGCTCCCTCATCAGATCTCCCTCCCATTCCTTGCGAGGCTTGTTCGGCACACCCAAGACCGACAGCAAAGTGTTGCCATATGGCGTCTCGCCATCCTCGAAAGCAAGACGATCGGACTCCCAGGTAATGTTGTTGTATGCGTTCATCACGCACCCTACGGTGTTGATGATGAACAAGAGGAGAAAAATTAGCCAGGCGCAAGTGTCATCTGTGTCAAAACGCCTCGCGTAGGCCACAAGGAAGGTCACAAAGGCGATGACGGCGGTAGGCTGGAGGGATATCAAAGTCAGCTCGCTGTCACCCGGCAGAAAGAGAGGTCTTTACCCACCATCATCATCCTGTTCAGCCGCACAGCAAAGTACAGATATCTCCTTCGATCAGGTAGGTTGCTTTCCTCTCTCACCCAGCTTGCGCGCTGCGTCATACCGACCGCTGTCTGAATCCACGCGGCCCATGAAAAAGTCAGGAACAGAGCGACCGATATGATGAAGCTCAGATGACCCGTGCCTTGGACACCGGATGTGACAGCAGCCACAATCTCAAGGGCCCAGCTTGGATAGACCCAGGTATAAAAGAGGATGCGCTCGTGAAAGTCGGCAAGACCGAAATGAGGCGGCGCTACCGCGTTGGCGTGGGCTGCATGCTGCTCTTCTGTCTCTCCCAGACTGTGGCCAAGGTCTTCTGGCTGCGGATAGTTGCTGTAGGTAGCATGGTGTGGCTCGTGTTCGGGATGATGCGCCTGGGGAGTGTGCAACTCGGAAGGGGTGGTATGGTTTGGAGGATCGTCCGAGTAAGCCATTCCAATGTTGGCGACCGCGTCGCGCTGATGAATCGGGACGAAAGTTTTGCTTGATTGCGACAATAGCTATTCGAGGCGGAAGATGTAAGGAAGGAGCTTGCTGGAAAGGATGGATGCGCGGGAAGATGGCCGCTGTGCCTTGGATGGAAATTGGAGACGGGAGACCAGGAACGACGTCACGCTCGCAAGCTGCCCGGGCTGTCCGCAACGCCGGGGTTCCTCCCGGGGGTCCGGCACATCGTCTGTGCGTCGAGGTGCCGAAACATTGAACAGCTCGACAGCTTTGCAGCGCTGTGGGGTGCTTCGTCGATTGTCGCTTCGCGCATCTGCGCTTGTCGGCGGAGGCAGGCAGGCGGACCATCATGGGGCAAACGTCTTCCCAGGTTGCTTCGACGAGCCAAGCGTGGGAAACCCCGACAGTCGACCGGCAAGACCTCATCGCAGCAACCCAAGCCCAGGAGAAGAATAAAAAGCGCAAACGGCCTTCGAACGACGTCGCGACCGTGGAAACTCAGCAACAGGGACCAAAGAAACCCAGACGCGACGGTCAAAAAAGACGTTCTTTGCCGCAGCATCGCCGAGGATTTGCGATCCAGCCCGATATGTCCACTCAAGATGGGCCGCAAGATGCGCAGCCCTCAAATAAGAAGAGAAAGAGAAGAGGGAAATCAAAGCATGAAGATGTACAGAATACCGCTGAGGGCTTGAATGATCCGGACGCGAAGGAGAATGCAGGCGAGGATGGGTTGGACATGGGAAAGCGTGAAGAAGGCGACGCAAGCGAAGCAAAGAGCAAGAAGACACGCAAGCGCAAGAAGAAGGATGCAGCTATAGGAGACGAATCGAATGACATTAAAGAGCAAGAGGTAGTGCCCAACGAGGTTTCAGAAAGCCAATCGCTCAATGCTGCGAACATCGATTCAAACACTGGAGGTGGGAGTCGTGCGAGCAAGAGAAAGAAGGAAAAGAAGCAAGCTGGCTCAGCAGGCAAAGTGGTCCCCGTGTTGTCAAGTAAGCGCGATGTTCTGGGGGCAGCGACGCACAAGCAAGGGGGGCCAGAACTCGAGGAGCCAGCAGAAACTCCGCGCGGAAACCCCAAGAAGGCGGCTTCAACAGATGTAGCTGGAGGTGGAGTTCAGACCAAAAAGTCGAAGAAGAAACGCAAGAGGAATAGCAGGCATGGCGAGCCTGCTGTAAAGGACGCCAACTCAGAATCCACTCAAATGCCGGGAGGCAATGTTCTCAATGGGGACCCACTCGAGGAAGCGCCAGAGGCAGGTTATATGGATTTACCCATCCCTAAGACCAGTAACGAGGACATTGACGCTCCAAAGGATATCGACAACCCAAGCGAGAATGGTGAATCTGTTCAACCCTCGAACGCTGACAAGAAGCCAGAATTGAAGGCGGCAAGCGAAAGACAACCAGCCGAGCGTCAGAAAAGAGCCAACAACACTGAGTATCTCCCGGAGCCTGAAGATCATGGCAATGAGCCTGGAGAGGAGAATACGCCAGCCAAGCGCAAACGCAAGAAGTCTAACATGGGAGCATCTAAAGCAGAAAAAGATAAGACTCATGGCAGTGGCGCAGCCGTCCGACAGACATACAGTACCGAAGAGCGCGGTCTTGAAAAGGGCTCATGGAGCATGACAGAGAAGGCACGCGCAGACAACGTTTTTCGGTTTGTCTGCCATCAAGAGGGGTGGAAAGAGCCAGACCTCAAAGTGAGCATTTCCAAATGGACACATGCAAGCCCGCTGTTCAAATCCGAGATACTTGACGCATTTCCGCGCCGGAGAATCGAGGGCATTCGCAAGTTCTGTCAACGACGTTACTCTCCTTACGAACGAGGACCATGGACGCTGGAGCAGGACACTGCGCTAAAGAGGGCTTACGCCTCCAACCCTGATAAATGGACCATTATTGGCGAGGAGATCGGCAGGCCGCCAGGCGACTGCAGAGATCGGTACAAGCATCACATCGCGTACGAAGGACGTGAGGTCGGCGCATGGAGCCAAAACGAAGAAGAGAGCCTCGCAAAGGCGGTACAGGAGTGCCTCGAACAGGTGAAGCATGAGTGCAAGGATGACCATGTCAGGAACGATCCGGATCGTTTGGATACGATGATTCACTGGAAGACGGTTGCGAAGAAGATGGACAACAAGCGGAACGCCAAACGTTGTCATGAGAAGTGGAAGATCCTCAAGAAGCGGTCTTCGTTGCCTCTAGCAGCCGATGACAGACCGGGTGAAGTCTCGCGGCAACCAAGTGAATCTAGCGAAAGCAGACAGGCCAAAAAGTTCCGGCACATCGCGAAGGCTTACTCCCAGTGCTCGCCCGGCGACGTCTACGAGATGCTCAAAGAGATCTCTGGTGCTGTCAAAGGTAAAGAGCAATTTTTCGCTGAATCCACTCTATGGTCTGTGGTCTCGATGAAGAACCCCAACAGTAGATACAGTAGCACTTTGCGACGGCGTGCTTTCTACGGTGCTCTGGAGACTTACAGTGGACCGAAAATCGACGAGGCTGGGTCAAACATCGCAGCTCAAGCCGAGGCTGCAAGACGAGTGATGAAGCGAGAGCACAACAATGGCCGGCTTGAATTGGTCAGGGTATATCGCAAGAAGCCCCACAAGAATTTAGACAGTCGCGAACGTTCCAGAGCTCGGCGCAGAGCCAAGGGGCGGGAGGCGAAGGCAGCAGCATATGAGGAACAAAAGAATATCAAGTCTGAGGCGTACGTCCTCGATAGCGATGCGGAAGAGGAACAACCCGCGTTAGCTAAAAAGGAAAAGCAAAATGCAAACGTGTCGGATGCTCAGTCAAAGCAGACCATAATGAATGAGGCTTCAGCGAGAGATCCAGCCGATTCAAATATTGACTCGTACCGACAGCCAAGTCTCAGCACGCCAGCAGAGTCTGTCTCTGCCGATAAGTCTCCAGCACTAGTTCCTAAGGCACATGGACGACTAATTACAGAGCCTGGCGAGACTTCTGCGAACGTCGACTTCATTCAGGAGAACGAGCTAGAGGAGAGCGAATTCGAGGAAAGTGATTCTGAGCAGGATGTCTCGCACCCGGACATGCAGCAGGACGGCGGTGCTGAAGTGGACGAACCGCAAGAGGCCGACGCACGAGCAGACGTCCTAGAAGATAAGGATTCTCAGGAGGGCTCGAGAAGCGATGAAGAGCACGACAAGCCGAATCAAGAATCTTCGCCTGGCGGCAAGCCTGTCGTAGAAAATGAAGAGCCACCAGAGGAGGGTTTTCAGAGGCAGAGCATCATACAGCAGGACAATACCGTCGAAGAGTCTCCAGACGCTGTTCGCTCATCCCAGAAATCGCCACTTGGCACTCAACCAGACACACCAGATCATTTACCTTCTCGACCGGACAGCCTTCAACAGGGGAGTGAGAGCCATCAAGGGATGCTTCCGACGACCTCCGGGATGAAATACGAAATGCAAGGCGATGCATCTGAAGCCGATGAGTCCGAGGACGATGAGAATCAAACCGATGCATCTTCGTCTGCTTCCAAATTGGCCGCTCTACCTTCGCAGCCATCCCAGACTAGACCCGTTCAAAGGAGCGCCGCAAACTCAACAAGCGCGAGACCGGGTTCGCTGGAATACGGGATCCTGGAAGAGGTGCCCGCGTCTTCCGTTGCCAGCTCCTACGCAGGAAAATTTAACGATGACAATGCTATCACAATGAGTCCTGCTGACTTCATGGCAAGGTGTCGAGAGGCGGGTAGGAGGCTGCACGAGAGCCTGGGGCTGGAAGTTGGTAAAGGAGGCCATGTACTGGGTGAAGGACAGGGGTAAGGGGCTGGCGCTAAGGAGGACGCGCCGGCGTGAGATATCTACATGCGCCGGGTTATCGGGCCTGGATGGAGGCGATTGTAGTTCGGCTACAGTCAAATTGCATAGCAAGGAGGGCGCTAACTCAAGGCACCTGTAAGTAACGTCTCTCCGTATTCTGTTCTTTGTACTCTTTGCTCGAGGCGCACATTCTCCGCTGCTGAGGCACAATTGACGGCTGTCGTATAACACGCGCTGCTCTCATAGGCTTGGAGCACGTGAGAAATGGTAAAGGCAGGTGAGACATCAGCACCGCTGCGCACCGACCCGCGCTCGTAATCCGTCTTTCTTTTCACAGTGGAAACGTCGACAATGCTTGCTCTCTAACTCCTGGCCACATCCACTCGACTAGGCACCTTACCGACCGTTCTGCCTGATTCACACCACCCAAGCCGACGTGAATCGCGGCGTCTTCTCAGCCAGGCAAGAGCGACCGTCACGCCCCTCGCGCACGACCCTCCTTCCTGTCATCCGCCACCGCCTCAATTCTCACAATCCGACCTGCAGACCTGACCAACGACACCGACCCCGATATGTTGTGAAACCCCCGGTACTGATCCATGGCCACGCCAAAAGACCCCGAGACGAGGCCAAAGCTGCCCCCCGCCTCCAAGACTTCGACCATGGCTCCTCCGCTTGCCCAACATCTGCTGAATTATAACAGCTGCCGCGTGTCTGAGCTCACCGAGTTCGTGCGCGCTCGCGTCGGCGAAGATGCCCTTCCGACCAAGAAAAGGGTGCTCAAGCGCGACCTGATCAAAATCTTGCGAAAGGCGGATCAAGACTTTACCTTCCGATTTCTGGACCTACCCCCTGAGCTTCGGTGTTGGATCTACGATGAGCTGTTGACATTGAAGAACACAAACACTTCGACTCGCACGCGCTCTTGTTTCCCACAAATGTTGGGCGTGTCAAAGCTGGTTCACAAGGACAGCGCTCCCATCCTCTACGCAGAGAACAGTTTCAGCGTCCGCTTGTACTCATTGCCACCCCCTCCAAGCTCGCACTCAGAGGCCTTCGGTACTGCCACCTACGATGATAATGTTACCTTCGATCCTCGAATTGACATGGGTCTCGATTCCGTTCATACAAAGTGGCCGGAACACTGGTTTCGGGTGCACAAGCTCTCCCTAAGGCTGACGTTTCAAGACGATGCAGGAGCGCGCGGACTACATGGCAGCGAGTGGTACGCGGGAGTGAGTCATCTTGTGTACTCGCTGTGTTGATTCCTTGCTCCGCGCAACGGACTCAAGCAGTTGAGAGTGGAGATTCAGAGCGGAGATCATCTCGAGCCGATCGAGCGCCACATGAAGGAAGCCCTTTGGCCAATCTCCAAGCTAAATAACCCGGCCATCTGTGTCTTCACCGGCTTGGATGATGGAACGACACAAGCGATAAAGGGAATGCTCCTCAACGCGCACAACAAGGTGCCGGCGCGCGACACCCTCGACCGAGCCACAAAACTTCTCAAGAAAGCCGACACAATCAGGCAGCTCATGGCGGAGGGCGTGAACCACACGACCGCACGTCGAGAGAATCTGGCCGGTGTGGTACATCCTGTGCGCAAGCGCCTGCAAGAGCGCGGGTGTGCGGACGAGAAAAGAGATCAGAGGATCGTGGAGCTACTGCCCGATCTCGAGGCTGAGATGGAGACAACGGGCCGTCTTGGCGTCGATGTTGCACGAGAGACGAGGCAAAAGATCGCTCGCATGGAAAGGATGCTGGATGAGCTTTCCTGAATTGGAGCTTCGTCTCGGAGTTCGAAGCGGCCTGAGAGTCATTGGAAGGGGATAAGAGCGTATGAAGGCGGCCCAAAGATGCGTTCGACTGCGATGGTACTGCGCCTTTGGTGAGGACTTGCGCAGAGCTCTCTGCTACTCAGGCCAGTTTAAGTAGTATCTATCGATGCTACGGCTTGCAAGTCCGAGCGGTGCCAACAATCCTGCTTGCTACAACATAGGCATCGTCAAACACGGTTGCAATACTTTAGCCTTCCGCGTGTCGTCTCAATAGATCTCTGCCGATGCTGCCGGCCGCGAGTCGCCAACGGCCGTGCTGCATTGTACTCTTCAAATCGTGGTAAAGTCGCACGTGAAGCTGGTGGAACAGACTCACGATGGCGTGTAGTGGCAAGTACGGTCGATCCCACTCACGGGCGCGCTGCCGTCACCATTAAGTGATGTCGTTCCGGCTGTAGGTATTATTTATATTGCGGCCACGCGGGGTTGCCGGGTGAGGCGTTTAATTAAATCTACCAATGCCGATCGCTCGAGCGTCACGGCGCCATTGGCTTGCACGCGAATGTACCTGCACTAGCGCGATGGGAGACGGCTAGCGGCAATTTCGCCGAGGTGGACTCCTGAAGCGACCTCACCTCGCCTGCCCGTTCCACCTCTTCGGTCTCCGCTTCTGCCCTCTCTCTCTTCAGCCCTGCGTGCGCGCGACCCTCACTCGTTATTCATACCACCACCACACGCGCCCTCCTCGCGCCCGTCACTCGTTACCGCGATTGGGCATCTCGCCCATCGCTCCTGTCGTTCCTTTGCACCCGCCCCGCCGCAGGAGCACCGCGCATTCCACGCGCCGCCGAGCCGTCATTTGCGACACATTCCACCGCTCTGCCCACCGCACACAACCTCGAGCGCTGCCAGCCTCTTCACTTTCTACCAGACGCCGTTCGCGTTGCGACCACGACGCCTAGCCAAGATGGGGTCCCACCTGCACAAGAGGGCCACTCACGGACGCGTCACCCACGGCCACGAATCGCGCGACATGGTGGAAATGGTGAAGCGTCAGGATGACTCGGGCATGACCAACAAGGACCGCTTTATCAACAACAACCACCGGGACGAGAGCAACGACGACGACGATGAGAACGAATCCCCTACGAAGGTCGCGCACGCCGTATACATCACCATGCCCAAGACGTTTGATGGTCCGGCCGCGTATGTGACCTCGACTGCCAACCCTTCGCCCGAAAAGACTGCCATGGCGGCGCCCCGCCCGACGGATGACAGAGGTATGCCGAACTTCTACGAGGGCCCGAGTAAAGATTCCGACGATTCCTCGACCGAAGCGCCAGCCAACACTTCCCCCAAGTCTGCGAAGTCGCAAACTACGGCTGAAGCGACGCGCGAGAAGGACGACTCTTCCGCCTCCGCTACACCGACCATGGACGACATCAAGGCCTCGTCCGACAGCCCTTCTGCGGATCCTACCACAGACTTTTCCGAATCGACCAGCTCCGCGAGCTTGGTTGGCGCTGCTGCTGCTGCTGCTGACTCGCCAGCCGCCACCAGCAAGTCTGCTGAGCAGATCGACAAGGAACACAGTGATGGCAGCATGAGCGGCGGAGCGAAGGCCGGCCTCGCCATTGGTCTCATCCTCGGCATTGCGCTTGCAGCTGGCCTTGCATTCTTTTGCTGGCGCAGGCGCAAGAACCAGAATCAGAACGTTGACGATGCGGGCGAACAGCCTATTAACGAGAAGCACAACAGCTTCATGGGCTCCAACGGAGCTGATGTTGGAGCTGACGTTGCCGCCGGTGCCGGCGCTGGCGCCGCAGCTGGCATGGCCACCCGCAACCACCGTGAAAGTGCGCAGAGCGAAAAGGTTCCAGCCAGTTTGCGCTCTACCCGCACTGCATCTACTGCTCCTCGTCTCAGCCTGCGTCCCGTGACTCAATTTCTGCCGAACATCATGGAGCCTAACAAGACCGACGGGAACGCTGCGCCTGCGCCTGCTGCGTCCGAGCAATCCCAGAGCGCCTGGGAGCGAAAGCCCCAGAATGCCGAGAACAACCCCTTCGAAGATACCACTTCTCGCCCTACCTCGCCGCCTTCTAACCCTTTCGGTGAGGGTGCTGCGGTCGCTGGTGGTGCTGCCGTGGTCGCTAGTGTCGCCGGCGCTGCCAATGCTGCACACTCCAAATCTCCGAGCGTCAAGTCTGATAGCAGCCACGCCAAGAAGATGTCAGGTCCCGAATTTGTCCCTCAGACACCTCAATCTGCCAATTTTGGCACGGCCGCTGCAGCTGCAATGGCCGCTGGCCGCCCCGGCCAAGGCCCTCCTGGTCCCCGTGGTCCCAACAATGTGCACCGCGTCCAACTCGACTTCAAGCCTTCGATGGACGACGAACTTGAACTTTTCTCTGGCCAGCTTGTGCGCATGCTGCATGAATATGATGACGGATGGGTATGTGATGCGTTCGAGCCAGATGTTGCCAAAAGCTAATTCGTTCCCAGGCTCTCTGCATTCGCATGGACCGCTCGCAACAGGGTGTCTGCCCTCGCACTTGCCTGTCTAAGCTTCCCGTCAAGCCGCGACCTCAGGGCCCGCCTCCACCGAACGGCCCCAACGGTCGTCCGATGACCCCACAAGGTCGCCCGATGACCCCTCAAGGTCGCCCAATGACTCCCCAGGGCCGCCCGATGACCCCGCAAGGTCGTCCAGCGACTCCCAACAGCCCTGGCATGTCTCGCTCTGGCGCCTCGGTTAACGGTGACATGCTACCTCGGCCTTTGACTCCCAACAGCCAAAATCGCAGCCCTCCAAAACCCGTGGGCGCAGCTTCTCCGGCTCGCCAGCAGAATGGTGGGGCCGATCGATCCATGAGCATCACCTCAACCAGCACTACCGGAATGCCGGCTCGCAAACCCGTACCCGGCCAAGCGATGTGATGCCTTCCCGAACCGCAGAGTCCATCCACCCCATAACCAAACTTCCCCTCCTTTCCTTTTTGTTGATGACGTTTATGTGCTGGTCCCATGCCAAGAGCATGGAGAGAAACATCTTCGCTTCTTCGAGCCCCCCTCGCGACGATGACAGGGGCGAAGAAGAGAGCAAAACGACGAGGAAAAGAAGCTTTCCCCAGCCGGGCTATTCACTAGGTAGTGAGGGAGGGACTTGTGGAGGGTTGCGGATTTACAACGAGTGCTTTTTATTGCGCGAGCACGCGGCGCGTGCTGTACAGCTTCAGTGGGGAATCAGCCTTCGTTTCGACTCTTTCTTCATACTTTAATGGTTTGCTTTTTTCCAGTTGCGTGAGTGCGGATGGGAGGAACGGGGGAAACAAGGAGTGTCTGTCTCTGTCGGGACTTCCACGTAGCGTAGCTCGAGAAGTATGTCGTTCAGTCGATTGAAAACGAGAACGAATCCTTGCAGCCTTCTATTACTTCCGTTGCGAGAAGTTTTCTGAGTAGCCAGGGTGGCTGCAAACACGGTAGATCTTTCCGGAGCGCAGACAAAGAGCATGCATGTCACCGTTAAACAATGAAACATCGTGCACCTTCGAATGGCTCGCGAAGGATGGCGCAACTTACCCTCAAACTTGTCGTTGATCTTCTCTTCGCCCTGTCGAGCCTGTGTGCGCGTGAAAGTGACGTCTGTGCGGCGCCATGGACGTTCAAGCCTCCTCCCCGCGCACGAAGTGTAAGCCGACTGGGGAGCCGCCATCACTCAGCGACACCCAGGCCTTCGAATCGCGAATACCCCAGAACCGACGCCGCCAGAATACTGCGAAGGAGTCGCTCGAGAGCATTTCGCAAGTCGAAGAAGAGGATTGTCGGGATTGTGAAGCCGACTCGGTGTTGTTCGATGAAGATTTCCTCCTTTGTCACCTTCAAGATCTGAACCGCGCTTGCGGCCCTGTGGTTGGGCAAGACAGATTCAATCAAGCGTACGAGGTTGCCGCGCAGGAGCTGGAACACTTACTAGAGCAGCCGTTTGCAGATGTGCATGAAGAGGCATTGTCTACACTACGAAAAATCATCTACTTCGCCAAATTTAACTCCCCTCCACCACCGGGACAAGTAGAACTCCCCGTGCCAGCCGTGATGAGCACTCCTCTATTAGGGCAGTTCTTGGTCGCCAGCAACGGCTTCATCAAAGCGCGCAACGCCACGCAACTGGCCGACTACCTTGCCCTCGAGCCGCCCTTCGGCGACCATTACGTGCGCATGATCGAGGAGCTGCGCCAGAGTTTCCCGAAAGGCAGCGAGGACACGCTCGAGGAGAAATGCAGCCAGAACCTCGCCGCCGCGCGCGAGGGGGCGGATGGCACCCCGTGGACGCCTTTCATCAAGTTCATGGCGCAGTACCTGGCCTACCTGCGCGACGTGGACGCGGACCCGAACAAGTATCTGGAAACGTACGAGCTGCTGAGTGAGGTGCAGCAGAAGGCGAACTTTGCGTTTTCGCACGCGACGCTGGGGTATATGATGCTGCCGGTGGTCGTGACGAACGCGAGATTAATCTGTCGCCTGGCGATCGGGCTGGACAAGCAGCCGGAGCTTATTGCGCATTTGAGGTCGACGCAGCCTGGTGGTGAGGACAATGGGCCAGGAGAGACGCTGCCGGAGAAGGCGGCGAATATGCTGCGACAGCCGCTGACGACCTGCCTGAACGACCGTAACTCTGGTCTCAAAGACGGCAAGCCTGATGGCAAGAAGCGTGGCATCTACACCCTCGCAAATCTGTGCCTGAAGATCCTCTTCCAGTGCCGGAAGACCCGCAACGCGACCCAAATCTTCGAGAACATCAACAACGCCTCACCACCTATCAACGCCTACTCCAAACGTGAACGTGTCACCTATCTCTACTACCTCGGGCGCTTCCTCTTCCAGAACAGCCACTTCTACCGCGCCCACTTGGCCCTCGACCAAGCCTATTTTGAATCTCCCACCCACCCCACTTGCGTACGCCAGCGACGCCACATTCTCATCTACCTAGTCACAACCAACATCATCCTCGGCCGCTTCCCGACACCCCAACTCCTCGCACGCCCCGAAGCCACCCACCTCGCGCCCCGCTTCAACCCCCTGTGCACCGCCATCGCCACAGGCAACCTCGCCCTCCTCCACGCCCATCTCGATCCCAGCGGCGATCACGCGCCTTTCTTCCAGCACTTCCGCCTCCTGCTCCAGCTGCGCAACCGCTGCGAGCTCCTCACCTGGCGCACCCTCGTCCGCAAGACCTGGATCGTTGCCGGCTCGCGTCCCGCAGACCCGACCAGCAAAGTCGCGCCCACCGTTTCCCTCCAGGACCTCGTAACCCTGTTCCTACACCTCGAGGCCCGCTTCGACACACTCGCCACGTACGTCGACCCCGACTTCGATGGCCTCGACCTCCCCGCCGACGACCCAGGCCTCTTCGTCAACCTGACCGCCGTGGAGTCGAAACTATCATCTCTGATTGATCAGGGGTTGTTGAGCGGGTTCATCTCGCACAGGCAGATGAAGTTTGCGATTTCCGGGGCGGGGAGAAAGGGCGGGGCGTTGAAGGCCGGGTTTCCGGCGCCGTGGGGAGTGTTTCGGGAGAGGGCGGAGAGGGAGGG